>BRZM01001249.1:0-51881 GCA_033238685.1 Lates japonicus | reverse complement strand
TTCCTCTGTCTCTGGCATCTTTCCGAGATGTCGGTATTATGATGATCGACAGATAGATAGAGTGATGAATTTCAGACATGGTCTTTCCTGAAGATAATGATCGATTGTTTCAGAGTCGGAAAGAGCTGGCCTGTCTTCTTTTTTTGCGCTCGGATGAGCTACGTGTACAGCAGCTGGGTGGTGTTGTTGAACACCTTTTTCACAGCCTGAAAGCTCACCTTGACAAGTGGGGGAAAACACTTGTCAAAGATGCACACACACAGAAACACACACACCGGGTCAACAGCAGCAGAGAAAGGCTGACCACTGTCTCGTTGCCCCTCGCTCAGAGCACCTCTTCTCCTCTTTTCTCTCATCCCTCCCCGAGTCTCTCAACTATTTTCCTTCTCCTCCTCACCTCACCTCCGCCTCCCACTGATCGAGGATCAGACAGGTGTTCACGGCAGTCAGGACAGATCGTTGGGTAGAGTCTAGGGATCGCCCACAGCACGATCAGCCATTGCTCACGGCCAGCACTTCGCGGGTATGCTTTCGCAAGTCAACGAGTCGAACAAGAGCGCGAGGAGATCCGACTATTCATTGATTCTTCATTCGGCAAAGCGATCGATACCGGAAGCACCGAAGAGCGCATCGCTTGTTCGCTGGTGGTTTCGATGCAGAAAAACATACAAAATTCCGTTGCGTTTTGCATTCAAATGGCGATCCACGAGCATCAAGAAACATAAACCGAAAACTGGCTTTACAGTATTTACGCAGCCTTTTCGTTTGTTCTCCTCTCCATCACGGAAGAAGAGCAGCAAATCATTCCCGCCGATTCAGCATATCGTCAATCATTCTCCGGATCACAGGTCAACAAACCCAGCCATCAGCACCGACCAAAGGAACGCACTGAACAAGAGGGCATTGCCAGACAGTGTCAGGTTCTTGCTCATTGCATGGACTTCAGAGTGAGTCACCAGGCAGCAGCATTTTTGTCGCCCGAGGAAACACCACCACGCACGCTTGAGCTGTCGTTAAATGCTGTTGTTTTCATTTCACAGTTGGTGTCCACCACAAACCGTCAACCATCCTGCCCTGTGTAACGTGAACGCAGATCAACGACCATTTCTGCGTTTCACTTTATTTGCGGTTCACCACACTGACTGGTCACATGTTGGCTGAGCATCGAGCCCCTGCGGTAAACATACGTTCCGGTCGAAACAACTTCAGCCAGTCTGTTCCTGCGCAACCTTCCAACCAACTGTGGTTTGAGTGCCCACACCATCACTGACCCCTTCTGACCCCGGAGATAAAAGCTCAGCCTCTGCACAGACGGGTCCCACACCTGCCCAGCATTAGCTCACACGCCTTGACCACTGCACTCCCCGCAACCCAGGCGATCTCGGAACCCTCACATGACTGGCATCACAAATCATTTCATCTCACAACGAGTAATCCACAGACCCACAGATGGTCAGAGCTGCTTGTAATACCGGCATTACAACGGAGGTGCACGAGACGAAGACAAAGAGCCCAGCAAAAGCTGGTGGATTCCGAGCCATCCGCCCGTTATTCAGCAGCAGCAAAATACCGAAAAGCAGTAACGCCAGGCGGAAAAACAGTTAGCCGAAACAACCAGGACAAAACACTTGCTGACTTTGCGCTTACTTGGCCGCCAAATAAACCTCACAAAACACCATGAATGCTGTTTGCCTGCCAGAAACCAATTCAAAGAGGTCAGCAGATCCGCGCAACACACAATATCACGAACAGTCAATAAACAGTAAGAAGAGATTCAGTACCGCTCAACCGTGATCTCACGTTCCCGAAGTTTAATCCGAGGCAGACCAGGTACAGACGATGACGCTGGTGATGAGATGATGCAAGCATGAAACGATACGACGAGATGAAGATGATGACGATGATGACGATCGCCTGCTGCGAACGCACGACCGCCCGTGAAGAGGGCGCCGCCTCCCGCTAATGTGAAACAGTTTCAGCCACATTAGCTTTTTTATTACACCACATCATTACTCAGTGATCGTTCGCCTTCAGTCAAAGTTTCATCTCAACATCAGCCTTCCCCTTTTACATATCATTTGATTGATTCGTTTTCCTCGTCACCGCCATTACCAGCGATTACGCTTTTGATTTCGCCTGTCATCATCAGGTGCGCAGCCAGGAAATATCGCCAGCGTCCCGTGTTGCCGTTGTCACCTGTTTATGCTTTCAATTGCGGTAGCACGAATCTCGACAGTTAACCCTGATTCGAGTCTGTGCCTATCTTCATCAGCAGTATGAATGGATGAAAACATGGCCTGACCGACGTTTCTGCGTTGCGCCATGACAAACCGGTAATCACGTTATTCACCGCATGTCTTCAATTGCAGCGCGGTTCGCCTGCAGCATCGTCGCAGTCTGTCGCTTTTGAGAAGATGTTTTCCACGGGCTCGATTTTGTTCGTTCACTTGTGGAAGCCAGAAAGATATTATGTAACAAATTGAAGAAGTTTTTCCAGAATGAATTGTCACATAGATCTTTCTTCGTCTTTCCTCGACCACCACAGCGCCATCATCACGGCGAACATACAGTCAGACCACAATGCGTCATTCATCATCATCGCGCAGTTTACCTTTCTTCCTCTGTTAGCCTGGAACACCATCTTCCTCAGATTTACCAGGTTGAAGAACGGTGAGCGGCACGACGCGACGACAGACAGCCTTTAACACCGATGACCGCAGGTACAGGTATGCGCATGCACCGTATGCGCACACACCGGGATATCTGTTAACATCCACTATTTATGAACCACGACCAGATCGCTCAATCATAGCCCTTCCGACATATCAGTCCCATTTTGAAGCCAGCGACGCATTTGCCTGCTTTCATCCGGCCAGGCACTTTCACAAGAAAAATCTGTAAACCCTTGAGTTTTACAGATTTGCTGATAGCAACCATTGAAAGCGAGTATCACTTCATTTGAGTTATTGTCTTCGCTCATCTTAACCGCCACACACATTTAACACAGACAATTTGAATAATGGGAAAAACAGGATGGTTGTCAAACATCAATTTTCTTATTGAAAGAGGTTGAGAGAGATAGTAATCGAGGTTTGCCACCGGAAAGATCTCATGGGCCGACAGCCATCACCAAGATGTTACGGTTAGACAGCGCCGTCAGCATTCACGCCAGTATCACCTCGAACCTCCCCAGCCCTCCTTTCCGCGGCTGGGTCTGTGCAACACCGTTTCAACTCCCAGGCTGTGCACACACAACAGCATACACACGACCGTCTCCAAATGCCTGCGCCATACGGGCGAAATCAAACATCATTGCGATTGCAGAAAAACCACCCACATGTTCACAGCCAGATGATCGCAAAGAGTATGTAGCGGTGCAGAGCAAAAACGAACATTGCCATAGGCTGGTGATACGCAGAGGCCTGCCCCTGAAAGTCCGCTCAGTCGAATGGTTCTTCGCGTCTGTTTTTGAGGCGTGGTCAACCCTCACTGCATGCCAGAACGGCATCCCGACATCTGCGTCAGGTCTCCTGCTCCTCTTCGTCTTCGTCTTCCTCCCACTCGCCGCCCGCCGTCAGGCCCACGCCCACCAGTTCATCTCGTAGCCCAGTTTCACTTCATTTCACAACGCACGCACGTTACCACCAACCGTCGACGTTTTAAACACCTGTTGCGCGATGCTTCACATACTTCGCCGCAAGAAACCGCATCAAAAGAACCTGCTCAACCCATTCTCGCCCGGCATCGATCCTCCCACGGATTATAAACCCGCGCCTTACCACCAGCAACCCCGCGATCGCCCACCGTCCCCGTGCGCCTGTCACTGAAAACGGGCTTTGCAGCCTGGCGACCGCGTTCTCCAACACCACAGAACGTCCACTTTCAATCAGCGGCAGCATGCCAAGCACAGTGATGACTGGTCTGTCCATGTGTCAGGCTGAAATACAGTAATCTCTGTTCATGAACATAAACTCCATTTTACGGAACAAAAATGACCATTTTGTCCACAGAACATTTACTGGCGGCATATTACAGAACACCGGTCATCACTTCCCAGCCACATCATGGAACATGTTGCTGGCTCGCCGGGCTCACTGAGACATTTCCGCCCGTCGCTCACGTACTCATTTGTCAGGTGAAGCTATTTTACGTTTTCCCGATATCCAAACGATCCAACGTGACCGACCGTTCGGCACGGAGGCATCTGCAGCTGCCATATCATGACGGTTAAATTGCATTCGAGCCTGTCTGTACCGTTAATATCGCAACGAACCACGAACACAGGCACCGGCCCGCAGCCGATAGCGACGTTTGTCTGGCAGCCTGCTGTTACAGCGAGTCGGGCGGTTTTAATGACCATGTTTTAACCACGTCCAGCTTAGACTGATGAGCCATGACGTTTTTGTGTTTTTTCCGAGAACCACCGGTAACGCCTCTCCCGCCGCCTGTCTCTCCGTTTAACCCACTGCGTCTGCTGACCAGCGTCCGATAGTCACAGCTACCAGCTGCCAGCCAGGGGCCTGCATTGCTTCTTCAATCGATGGAGAGCCAGGCAGCGGGAGAAGGCGTTAAGAGCCCAGTTCTCAGAGGAAAACACAAAGGCGTCATTGGTCTTGTTAAGCAAAAATAATCCAGTCCCTAAAAACATGGACATTTGTTGGGTTAAAACATGATAAATTCTATTCTAAAACCGCCTGTCTGGTAGTAGCCAAACCACTACCGGAACAAAACCACGTCCTTATATCAGCCAAGAATATTACGATTTCCGGTTGCTACCGTAATTACCGTGGATCTGGTAATATACTAGTTACATTAGCCTATTAAACAAAATTCGAATATTCACAATTAGCTTATCATAATATATAACTCACAACCTCCCAAGATGCCCATTGCCGAAAAGATCATTCGAGTCACATTTTTGGATCGTTTTAGATATCAAGGAAAAACGTAAACAACATTTTACGGTAAAAAAATAATTACGTGACGAATGGAGTAACACCAGTACCTTTCCGGCAGGCCTGGTAATACATGTCTACATAAGTCTTAACAGGAGGACTCTGTTATTCCAGTGTTTTACATGGCAACACAACAAACCATGCTTAAAAAATACAGTAGAAGTGGACCATATTTAATGGACAAAATATTCATTTTTGTTCCATGAAATGGAACACATAATGCTTCCAGATAGACAAGAGTTGCTTTTAATTTTAGCCTGAGCATATGGGTTATTAACTTTTTAATTTATTTATATTTTAATACTATGCCACTTAGGTAAAAGTGGGCATTCTATAAATGAAATATTGTGTTAGAGAATGCACAATCACCATTAACAACACAAAAACACATTTTCAAAATATATATAAAATGTCCTTACAGGAAACAGTGACGCCCTTAAAGGGGTTTAGGTTTCATTAGTAAAACCCCTTTGGTTTTATAATCCATGGGAGGAATCAATACCGCAAAATGGGTTAAAGTGCAAATTTTTTGTTCTGATTATTTATGAAAAGCAGAAATTATGTGTAAAGTATCTAGAAGACATTTTCCACATATATACAATATTCAAAACACTTTGCATATTCAGCAACAAAAATATTCTTTAAAAACATCAACACTAGCATGCTTGTGCATGCACATTTGTAAAAAATAAAAAGTAAAACTAGGCTACAAAAAGAGGAATGAAAGACTGAGATAGGCATGGAGAACACAACAGCAGGCAAGGTAAATACAGCAGGAAATGAGAGAGAGGGAGGGGGGAAGACGGGGTGAAAGAAGAGGAAGGCAAGGAGAGGTCTAGCTTGATTATCTATAAGTGATCGCCCATTCTAGCATGCAATGAGTTTGGCCACGCCTTCAAACAAGGCCTGAAAGGTTATACCATTCATTTTAGGCGGATTTATGAGAACAGAGGCCATCTCAGCATGTTCACCAGCTGTCTACTATGGCAATATTTCATTTTTGCTCTACTTTTTTTTTTTGTACTACATACTCTTTTTACAGTCACCATCCCTCTCCAAAAACATGAACATATTGATGGATTTTCTGCAATCTGTGTGTTTAGTTTTGTATGTGTGTGTTTATTGGTGTCTGTTTATGTTTAAGCATTTGGAGTTGGTGTGTGTGTATGTATCTGTGTGTGTCTGTGTATGTGTGTGTACAATATATATAGGGAGTTGAAAGCAGTGTTCTTTAGTTGTGCTGATGGAGAGGAGGGCAGTTTAAGAGTTCTCGAGGATACTGTAGCACGAATGCTCCTGACAGCGCCTAAGTCCTAACCATGGCTGTCTCTCAGTGTGATGAAACACATGAAACACACATAATAGATCAACCAACTTCAATTTACTATCTCTCAACCTCTTTTTTAACAAGAAAATTGGAAGTGATAGTGGCTAATACCTATTTTTTGTACGTTTAAGAATTGTCTGTATTAAGAATTCCAGCGCTAAGACAAGAGCAAGTGTATAAACAGAAATCGTCACTTATTACTCGCTTTCACCCCTGCCTTATATCCAAGCAAAATCCTATAAAATAAGGGATTTGGAGATTTTTTTTTCTTGTAGAAAAAGTGATGCACAATACAGCTGAGATGAAGCAAACAGATCACATTCGCTGCTTCAAAATGGGACTGATATATCAGAAGGAGTTTGTCGACTGAGAGCATGATCTGAAAATTCGTGGATACTAACTAGTGGATGAAACAACTGGAGTATCCCTAACATACACAAGTATGTACACATACAGTACATACGCATACACAAATGTACACAGTCATCAGTGGTAAAACAACTCTGTGTCAGCAATCATTGCACTCCACATACCATCTCCCTGTTCTTCAACCCTGAGTAAAATCTAAGGGAGAGATTTAATTGTTCCCAAAGACATAAGCACAGAGAGAAAGAGTGTAGGCTTGTGTGTGTGTGTGTGTGTCTGAATGTGTACATTTGTGTCTGACTGTATATGTTCACGTGTGTGTGTGTGCTTGCTTGTGAGAGGGTGAGTCGAAGAGAAAGACAAAGAAAGAAAGTCTGTATGACGGTTATTTTGTTCTGGAAAACTGCTGGGTTACGTTTTCACTTAAATGCTGCAACTTTTTTTTGAGGAATAGACAGACAAAGTGAGCCCATGCAAGAAAAACACATCTTCCTCCCAAAAGCGACACGGGGGGATGTCGAAATAGACTTGCGACAGTGCCTTTCATACGCAAAGGCTGAATTCTATAGTTTTTCTTCTTCTACTGCACACACACAATTGGGGCATACAGTGATAACTGTAATTACCGGTTTGTCTCATAAAGCAACACAGAGCATCAATCAGGCCATGAGCATCCATTCATACCACTGACAAATTAGAGCTTTTAACTGAGACTCGGATCAAGTTTAACACTGTCAAGTTCATTTTTAACACACAATTTAGGAAAATAAACAGGTAACTGGCAACCTTTTTTTTTTTGGAGGACATACAATAGATATTTCCTGATATTAGCTTGCACTTTTTCTGTTATTGAGCAGGCACTTTCTAAACAGAGCTTTCCAGAAGTCCAAAAGTACATGTCGTAGAGTAATGGCAGTGACGATGAGGAGAGAAAAAAGGACAAATCAATCAAATGATATGTAAAAAAAAGGGGGGAGGAGACATTCTGTTTGAGGATGGAAAGCTTTGACTGGAGGCCAGGCTGGATCCGCTGTAGGTGTGATTAATGGTCTTAATAAAAGCTAGTATGTTGCTGAAGCACAACCACATTGTAAAGAATGTAGCGCCCTCTTCCCTTTTTGGGTCATCAGTCATTGCATTCACAATAAAACGATCATCATCATCATCATCATCTTCATCACCATTAGTATCATTTTCATACTTGCATCATCACCATCACCATCATCATCATCTGTACGCAAGTCTGCCTCAGACAAACTTCAGAACTTGTAGGAGGTCTACGGTTGAGCTAGTACTAGATCTCTTCTACTGTTTATTGTGTGTTTGTGTGTATGTGTTGCCTCTGTGGATCTTACTGATATCTTTTGGGTGTTGGTTTCCCCAACGTAACATATTGTTAGGCAAAATAGCATTCATAATAATTGGCACTACTGGCAAAAAGGGTTTAATTTTTGCTAGCCAAGAAACAAAAGCACAAAGTGTAAATGTTTTTGTCTGAAAGATCATTGTTTCAGCTAACTTTGTTTTTCCCACTTATAATTCTAACATTAGATTTTTCAGTTGCATGCTTTAACAAAATGTTCTTTTCGGTAACACTTATACTGGATACTCTTAAAGTGAAGCAGTTAAAATCCTCTCAGTCCATAGCCACTAACATGTTCTTTTTGCTGTTTCTTTGTCTTAAATCTCATGCACATTACTCCGTTTGTAATATCTACATTATTTACAAGCAATACAGCCATCCTGTGTACCCAGGTCTCTGTCTTAAGTTCTCATTATGGGAGTAAAATAATTTATAATCTTAAATACAGTCCTCTTATGAAAAAGTTTCAGGGTCCTCATATCCCCTTACCTCGTCAGTTTATATACAGGAATATGCAATAGTCCAAAATATGGATTTGATCGCCCGTATGGGCTAATATGGGGACCAATGCCCTGTATAGGGGCAGGTATAGGACCCATGTCCTGTACAGAGCAAGCATAGAGACCTCTCAGAGTCAAGAAGAAGTCAAGGCAATGGTATGTGACTCTCTCCTCAAAACCACAGTTAGGATTTAGAGGTTCACGCAAAGAACAAACTAACAGAGACATTTAACCATTGGAACATGTCATATTTTACCACACAAGGGGGGAAAACCAGTCTCAAGCTAAACCACTCTTGAGCCAATTAAATTAATAATTAGACCCTTAAATAAATAAAGTAAAAAAAGCACCCAAAATAAGTCATTTGTCCTTACACAGTTCACATTACACAGGGCAAGGATAAGTTGATGAGGACGTAAGTGAGACACAACTACACATAGAAATACAAAAGAAACAACACTAAAGCAGTTTGGCAAGCATGCAGGAGCTTGTAGCTCAAACACATGCATTGAATTGAACAAACACGGACACACCACGTCAGGCGAGCAAAGTGCTGCCTCTGAGAACGACTCCATACAAAGTCCATGTAACAAATTAAGACATCGTTATTCAGACCCCAACCCTTTATCTAACAATGCCCCTCTTACATTCAAGTGCAGTTCCTCCCCTTTTGGATCGGGTGACTGATTAATAGGTTTGTTAGCCTGTGAGTCAGAGTGATTGGTGATAATGTGATATACTGAATCAGCAGAATGATTTGCCACTATAGCTCTTCAGGATGATGGAGAGGAGGAATAAGCGAAAAAACCTTGCATGCAAATGCAACATAGAAGTGAGTTTTTTGGTTTATGTTTTCTTATTCTTTCATGGATCGCTGTTTGGATACAAAACGCAACAGGTTTTGTATATTTTTCTGCATGTCAAAGGAGCCATTATCTTGAACAAGCTGTTCATCGCTGGTGCCTTTCGGCACATCCAGTCGCTGCCACGAATGGAAGGATGTCGTCGTCGGATGCTTCCTCGCGTTCTCTTGTTCGACTCGTTGACTTTTTTCTTGCAAAGAAACATACCCATGAAGAGTGCAAAGAATGCCATGAGGTTAATGTGATGGCCTCCCAGTGAAACTGTGGAGGAGGATCAGTGCTGTGGGCAGAGCCAGGTCCCTGGGCTCTACCCAGCAGTCTGTCTGTCTGAGCTGCCATGATGGACACCTATCCTGTCCTCAGTCTGTCTGGGAAGAGTTTTTTTTCCCTCTTGAGAGAAGAGGGGAGAGAGGGTGAGAGTGAAGGAGGGAGAGAAGGAAAGAGGAGGGGAGGAGAAATGGGGGAAGGGGATTGAGAGGGGGATAGTTCGGGGAGGATGAAAGAGAGGAGAAAGAAAAAGGAGAAGATGGAGGGCAGGGAGGGTGTATAGATTGCTCACAGGCTGAGGGGGCTGTGTGTGGGGCCTGGTGGTGGGCTCTCAGGACCCCTGGCCTTTCTCTGCTCTCTGGCCCTGAGGAGAAACCAAACACACATTAGTGTATGTGTTTCTGTGTGTGTAACTGTACATGTCTTTGACAAAGTGATTTTTTCCCCCCACTTTTGTATCCAAAGGTGAAACTCAGAGCAACAGGAAAAGTTATTCAACAACACCACCCCCAGCACACGCGCATACACACACACTCCGACCTGTTATCCTCCCCCACTCATCCAGGCACAAAAAAAAAAAAAAAAGAGAGACTAGCAGGCCAAGCAAGACACTTAACGTCCCCTAGTGATGTCAGTCAGAACATGCCCCCAGGAAGACCATATGCAAGAATCGCTCCTCTATCTATCTGTCAGTCATGCACAAGTACCGACATCATTCAGCAGTCCTCGGAGAGAGACAGAGAGAGAGAGAGAGAGACAGGGAGATAGGGAGGGAAGAAGAGAGAGAGAGAGAGAGAGAGCGAGAGGGAAGGATGATAATCCTGGACCACCTCTCCTCCTCCCTCTGCTGACATGCAAACAGGCATCAGCCACCAGGAGAGAGGGAGAGAGAGAAGAGAGGGAGAGAAGACTCACCCGTTTCAGAGGCCTATGGTCCATCAAGGGGCTTCACAGGAACAGTAAAACAACACCAACTATTAGCACCAATGTAGTGAGCGCACGTGTGGCAGTGGGCTCTAAGTGTGTGTGGGTAATGTGTATGAGTGTCCTTGGATGTGTGCGCAGTGGTGTTTGAGAGTGCGTGAGAGAGTTTCAGGCCTCACCTGTGGCGGCATCGGAGCAGGAACCTCAGGATCTTGCGAGCAGCCTGGTTCTGTTTTTTAGTTAGGAGGCTGCTGCAGGCAAAGATATGGGTGTAAGAACATTTTTTAACATAATTAAGCCCCGTGAGTGTGTGTCTGGAGTGTGTTTGTGCGTGTGAAGTACCTGAGGGAGTGCCTGTAGGAGCGGTAGTATTGCTGGATGAGGACCGCTGCTCTACGACTCTGCTGGAACTTCCTCTGCTCATGGAAACTCCGGAAACGACTCTGGATCAGGATGGCTGCCAGGGTCATCCTCTTATAAAGTGCATACTGAGAGAAAACACGGCACAAAACACAGTTTTATCTCTGAATTTATGATAAGATAAAAAGATAAAATAATTTAAATGTACAAATATTTAAGGTTTGCTCTAGTGAATCCACAGCACTTAACTCTGAATCTATAGCCCTGACCTAAACCTGATAGGTGTGTCCTTTCAATGCACACTGGTCAAAAACTGTTAGCAAGTGGGTTAATATATCCATAATTAAGAATAATTCTCAGCTCACAAGCTTTACATCAAGCCTTACCTGCTTGTATCTCTTATAGCAGCGCTGAATCACTGCTGCAATCTCTTTGCGTTGTTCCTGAATGGGACCCTGAGAGGAACGACAATAGAAGTTTGCATTAACATTATATGTGTTCAGTGGTTATCATAAGCTTTTTAAAATGACTGCAATTTATGGAAGAAAGAATGGAAAGGAAGGTAATTTGAGAATAGTGTTACGTAAATACGGAAAAATGAATACACGTATTAAATTTATGTATACCTTGTGTTTTCTGAGGGAGTGCAGGGCATGCCTGATAGTGTCATACAGCTCTCCCTGCTCTGCTTCAGTCATGGCTAGACAGGAGGAGTCAGCTTTCAACCTCTCCTCTTTCATAGCTGCACAGAGGAAGGAGCTCCAGTCAAAGGGGGAGGACGGGGCTTGCTTAGCCTGAGGACTCTGGTGATCCTCGGGCCCTGAGAGAGAGTTTGGTTTGGGGCAAGGATTCTGCGGCTTGGAGTTCAGAAACCTGGAGACAAACAGGGAACAAAGCAAACTTTTAATTGTAAAAAGATTATGCTATTTCATGAGTTAGGTGAAGTAACTGTGGTGAACTTTGTAACGCTTTTCACTCACCTCTCCACCTCGCCGAGGTAACCAGACAGTAACCTGACATCACTGCTGATTCCCACCTTCCCAGAGTCTGTCTCAGTCTCCATTGCCTCCTGCTTAAGCCTACCAGTTGAAGCCTCCATGATGTGATCAGCTAACATCGTGATGTCCATCTGCAACACAAACAGGGCAGGTGTTAACTACATATTTCTAACACCTGCTGCCCTTAAAATTAAGAATTTGCTTTAATTATGTCATTTATTTTCATGCCTGTGCTGATGACACACTACTATGGACTATGTACTATGGAAATGTACTAATACAAAATTATATGTATAGGTGGGAATGTGAAAAATGTATATTTCTCTTATCATTGTTACTTGATTTTCTTCTCTGTGATTTATCCTGTATACTCATATTAATTGTGTTTAGCTCACATAAACATATTTGGCCAGAGTCATGACCAAAACAATAAAGTTTGATCATGCAATACATCCTCTATCCTCTCTTCATTTGCCCACTTACCTCTAACAGTTAGATGGGCTTGCACTGTCATTTTATAAGATTTAATTTAATCATAGACTATATAGCCACATATCTTTGAGTGGTGGCTAATTATCTTTCCTTGTGAAAAAACAACTTCAGGCATCTGAGCTTTTATTACAGCAATCTTTTTCTTTGAAACTGATTGCTAGCTTTGACTAGCTAGCACTATAATCAATATCCAAACTAAAAACCTTTTAATCTGTATCATCATTTACTCAAGCTCAGTGCTGCACAGAAGGAAGAGTGAATTTCTTCCCTTAATTTAAGGTTTAATGTAGGTGCAAGATTCTTGCTAGTAAGAATTTAGTATATGTGCCCTTTTTTCCTTTTCTTATCAGTACACTTGATAACTGACTGATTAGTGTGAGTCTGCTTGTGTAGGACTGAGTTGTGAAGGCAACACTGATGTACCTGCACCAGGTATCCTTCTTATGGTGACAAATTCAGTGTAAACAAGGTTTGAGACAGTAAATAAACGTAAAATCCCGATATTCACCTATTATCTGTTTATCCTGTTTACACTCGGTTTGTTGGCGTTTGGGGCGTTTCATAGGAATTTTCCCTTATTCACATTGAGGGTCAAAGTTTTTGTGGACAGTTGTTTTCATAGATTTTTTTAATGAATTGTTTCATGTATTTACATGACACACATGCAAGCAAGCTGTACACATTGTCCATCACATACAGTACAAAGAGTTCAGTTTTTGGTTAAGGAACAAGATCCAAACTGCCCCTATCGATCTGCTCCCCCTACCTGCAAGTCCTCAGTGTTATCCTGATAGGTCAGCAGCTCTGTCTCCTCTCCCCTGTCAGACAGCACTCTATGGCGCAGGTGAATGGCCAGTCGCTCTTTTCCTAGAATCCTCCTGGCTAGGCTACGTTGCCCCAGAGTCTGTCTCAGACTCCACCTGGTGCCCCCTCCAGACCCCCCTATCCTGGCCTGCAGGTGGGAGAATGGGGTGCCCTGAAGGGGAGCTGAGAAGCAGTTAGGAGGCAGGAGGTGGTTCAACAGCACTGGGGTTGAGGTTGCAGGGTGTTGGGGAGGAGGGAACACTGAGGGTTAGGACTAGGGGAGGTGTTGAGGGTGTTGGTGCTGGGGGTGGAGTTAGCTAGCTGTTGCTGAGTGTCTGGGCTGGGTTTGAGTCTCTTGGCTGGGGGTGGACCTCCCTGTTCTCCCTGGGTTCCCTGTGGGGCTCTGTGTCCTGTTTGGCTCCAGCTCTGGTTGTGGTTGTCTGGCTGGTTCTCTGTTCTGGCTCTCCTCAGCTCTATGGAAACATAGGTGGCAGAAAATAATCTAGTCTAATAATGACAACATTGATTCCTACCATACTGGACATGTCAACTTATTAAAGGGTCAGTTCACTCAAAACAAAACAAAAAAAAAAAAATGTATACCTCGAAAATGTATTGTGATAATTTTCTGTTTTCTGTTTGTGATCTGACCCTGCCTTGGGACAAATGCTCATAATATAAAAAGCAGTTTTAGCACCTGAGTTAGGGTTTGAGTGGGGCTGTTTGCTTATTCCGGCTGGTCTGGCTCTCCTCTCCACCTGTCCATCCAAGTGTCCAGCAGGCTGGCCTGAGCCCAGGGAGTCTGGCAGCTGCTCTAAGAGCTCAGCGAATCGAGTGTGACCCCTGGATCGAGCAATGTTGAGCGGCAAGCGCCCCAGCGAATCAGGAATAGCCAGAGCTCTCGGGTCCCACTGGTAAAGCACCAGTGCTGCCTCAGTGTGGCCCAGAGCACAAGCCCACATCTGGAGGGACCAAAAGAAAACACAAGTCACACACAGGCATGGAAAGTCAGACACACACACACTTAAAACAACATTCTAAAGTATCAATCACTCACCAGTGGGTGGGGAGAAGTGGTCTACGTTGGAGGATCTCAGCTCGGGGTCAATACTGTCAGCGTGCTTTGCTGCAGAGCAAGGCGACAAAGTGAAATTAATTGGCACAGTCTTGCGTGGGCAACAGTGTGCTCATGTTTTGATAAGTAACCATGGCCAGATGGTGTCTGAATGGGCCTGCATAGCCCTGGGCACAGCCAGATGAAGTAAGGAGTCATTCCTCCAGATTTCTTACTGTGGGCCAGGCTAGTTAGAAGAAGCCCAGCATGGCTGAGACATCATCTTCTCGCCTGCACCACGCGACCTCGGGCCCTGATCAGGATATCTGGAAAGATTGGAAAGACAAGAGGGCACACTGAGTTAAAGATGTACATCTTTGGTGTATATATTCATCTGTTTTTTAATATAGCTATGTTAAAAATACTGCAGAGTGGATTCAACATCTGCTAAATCTAAAGCTGGTGGCACTTTGCACCTGATTGTATTATACAGGTTTTGCTGTTGCTGTAAGATTATTTCTTTAAACTTTAACTACTGGGTGTTGCTCTGTTGGATTATTATCATGAAATCTACAATTTTTTTTTCAAACACACTTGACTTATTGAGATTAGCTTTTATAACTAAAACAATTTCTATTTGTTTCACGTTGTTTACCTGCACTGCTCATGATAATATGCAAAAGCAGGTTACTAGAAAATCCCAACTAAATCACTTCTTCCTGCCCGCCAGGACTGCTGATCAGTATCACCTCCCTCCACTCTCCGCCCTTGGTTGCCATGGTTTCTGGGCTGGGGTTCTGATTGGATTATCTCAACCATCCTCATCCATCTAACCAGGCGCTCCAAATTGGACATCCTGAACTAATTATCTACAGACATGAAGGTGGGACACACAGGCTATGTAAGCCGGGCAGGTTAGTTTAAGCAAATCAATATTCGTTTAGTAAATCCTATTTAGAGAAGCTTAGAGAAAGCTCTTTTCTGATGTACTCAATATTGGAGAATAATCAGGGCTGAAATTCAATAAATCCCTTACCAACAATGGCAACTAGGCAGCAAGAAACTGTGCATGTTTGTGAGTGAGTGTGTATACAAGACCGATATAAGTTTGCATGTCACATATGGCATGGTTTGTATGTCAATGTGTTGACCTTTGTTTGATTATGCTGCGGTTTGCTGCAGTGCACATTATGTCATCCACCTGCTGCTCTCTCATTCAGTCTCTCTGTTTCCCTCCTCTCATTTCACTCCCATTTTCTGCTGTCTGGTAGGACAAACTGAGCTGAGAGAGGCAGAGCCGGCACCTGACTAAGCGCTCAGGGCTTCTCACTCCCATTTCCTCTCTGCCAATCAGAGGGGAGCAGAGTTTTTTGATCCTAGATACAAAGCAAAACATCTCACTATTTTAGCTACTTAAATGCACCAAGGGCAGCTCCCTTCACCCGGTACAAATGCAAACACAGACACAGATACAGATGCATAAAGGCACACATTCAAAAAGAAAAAGTCCATTAGATTTCTGGACACATATCAATACATATAATGCTTACAGAACAGTAACGAAAAGGATGGTTGAGAAAACTATGTCTGTATTTTTGAGGCTAATTATAATGATTAATTGATACATTAAAATATTTTTCAAAAAGGTTTATTTGCTCTTCATGTCATTTTCCATTTCACAGTTAATTAATCTACCTGCTGTACATATCACTTCTGTCTGGATGCTGGGCTCATGTTATATGAAGGATATGAGTGGAGCACTATGATGGAAGCCACATGAACACTGGAAACTCCTCCTTTTAAAAGTCATTTAGAATTAATTAAAAATGAATACATTTAATAATCATTTACTGGAGATACATTATTTCTTTACTAATGAATTTTAACCACATAACTTAAATGCAAATTCAACAAATTGTTTTCTAAATTGTAAAAAAAAAATGCATTAGTAGTAAATGGATTATAATTGACAGTAAATTTAATTTACAGTTACTCTAGATTGCACACTGGATACCTGTGGATTTACTGACCAGCTTTAGGCTCTGACCTTTTCTGTTCTTTTAGGTTTTGTTTTTCTATTAATAATACTCTGTTTTCCATGGTTCAACTTCTCCAATAAAACGGGCTCTGCACAGGCTCTCTGCCACTGACCAGCATACGGTTTGAAGTGACATCTGCAGATCTGGTGACCTTAAATCTGAAAAAAATGGATGTTTAATTTTCATTTAATCTGAACTAGTAAGTAAGCTTTAGCTTTGTTAGCTTTAGAGTATTTTTAAATCTGTTTTGTTATGTACATCAGTTTCACATATATTCAAGGTCCCGCCAGCCATTTGGTGCTGCAAAACAGATTATGTTTCTTCTTCTTTTGGTCAGTTAACTGATTCATCAGATAAACACACACTTTTTTTGACAGTAAGCACACACTTGTGGTAAACATGAGCATTAAAAATGAGTAATCTGTATTCAAGCTTTGGGTAATCAACAACAATATGCCCACATGTTTCTGCCTACAGGCCTGTTATTATCTAGGCCTCTACAGGGCACAATGGCCTCCTTATTTGTTGTCATGGGTTCAGTGGCGCTGTCACTCCTGCTGAATGCTGAAACCGAACAGCCAAAACCGCTACACGAGACTGTCAGCTAATCATCAGGTCTGCAACAGAAATCAAACGGGCTTTATCGCGTGCCCTATGGTTCAACGTGTAGCGGTAAACAGCACGAGGACTTGTGGCTTTTCTACCGTCCCTTTGTCACAAGAAATCAACCAGGCCTGCATGGCACACCGCATGGACTAAACATTTGACTGAATCATAGAATGCAAAAAGTAGTAACGCTTCCCAGCTATGAAGCTAGAAATGTACGAAACAGTCACATTTATGTGCATTTACAGCAGCATGACAAAACTTAACTCAGCTACAAACACAGACCTGACCGCTGATTTAAAAAAAAGGCGCGTGTCGAAGTTGTATCAGTTTAAAATTAAAATAAGCTACAATGGAAACAGCGAACAGCGAGTCTCTTTGTCTGCTATTTGTTCCCTTCAATATTCGTTAGTTTGAGTGTGCGACTCACATTGCTACTCCGACCGAGCAAAGCACAACTAATAAGTGCAGAGAGAGAGAGGAAGAGAGAGAGAAAGAAAGAGAGAGAGAGAGAGAGAGAGAGGAGAGAAGGCTGGTCTCACGTTGTGTCTGAAGGCGGCACAAATCCGCCCGCCAGACCCGGAGCTGCAGGAGGCTGGGTCGTCATCAGCGGCGCAACAATAGACCGCACTGCAAACTAAGCTGGAGCAATGACATGTGACAAAGTCGTGTGCTGACATATTTGCTTAATCTTATCTCTTGTCTATTTTCCTTCCCAGGCTGAGCTTTTGATTGTACATTTTGGTAAAACAACAAAGGACCTACAGGCAAAGCAGTATGATATCCAGTCTCGCCATCATCGCTAGAAATCAAAAGGCAGAGCCCTATATACTTAAGCGTTTGTGAGGCTACAGCACGCACCGGTGGTGCCAACATTTTGACTCTCAAATGGACCGGAGACCGTGCCACGATGTCCTTGCCCTTCTCCAGCAAAACAGCCAGCAAGCCTGCTGTGACTATGAAACCGCATTGCCGCATTGCGCAACTTGCAGAGACGAAGACGAACGATTAACCCAGGACATGCCTCACTGAGGGGAGCCGTATGTTTCCGAGCTGCAACTGCATCAGGGAATATATTTGCACACAGACGCTAACCCCTGGTGCTGTGCAGATATTTTACCAACCAAAACACCCCAAGACCTGACTCAAAGAATATTCAACTGTCAACATCTTAAAGCAAGTTTTAATTTAATTCCAGCACCATTGAGCTATGACAGCATCAACATCCACAGCTCAACAAAGAATCCAGGCCCACTCCATCATGCAAACACTCAAAATGAACTCCAAAATAAATATAAAATAAATCTTGTCACGCCTTTCAAAGAAGAGGTGTCAGTACAGTTCAACAACTTGGAATTCCCTCTTGAATCAACCTGCACGCACTCATAGGGCGACAATAGAGAAAAAAAAAAAAAGGCTGCAGGCACAGGAGAACACAGTCAGCCAAACAGCAGCAGCCAATGTCACCGCACGGTCAATTACATCAATGACTGTGGACAAAACATTTCACAACATGACAGAGCATCCAACAGGAAAAAAAAAAAACCACAGCGCACCACATCCAACAGGTTTCCTCAGTTTTAGCTGATCCAAAAATGGCAGAGGCGGGTGTAAATGTCATACAAAAGTAAGAGTGACAGAAAGGATGAGAAAATGATGTATTTTTATGATGCTGAGGTTTAACTTCTCTAGACACAAGCCACAACAGGTAAGTACATATAAAAAAAAAAAAAGAAAAAAGTGCACATGCATTTTTTTCTCCTGTGCTGTGTTTGTTATTGAAACCACCGCATCACTGCAGAGCATATGATGAAGCAGTTAAGCAATGATTATGTTAATGGGGTCAAAAAGACAGCTATTTATGGTTAGTGTGGTAGTAAATACATCCAGACAGTAAGAGTGTGACCACGGCGTCCTAACGTCAAAATACACAAACAAAATGCTCTCACCGTCGAGGACAGCCAGTCGTGTAGAGAAGATGGCAGGGCAGGAGGTCAGCATGTATATTCCAAACACCACAGAGGAAGAGATGACTTCACCACCATAGCTACCTGTAGCATCACAGATACATGCTTGGGCTGGAAACAGACATGGTAAGGCATGGCGAGATTTGACTATATGTGGAGATAGAATAATTTTAGGGCGGTATGTTGGCTATTTATAGACTGTGAATATCTAATTTACTTTACCCATGTGCCTGCAAGTGACTATTTGCCAGTTTTCCCCTGATCACACTTAATGGCAGCAGGATATGACTCATGTATATACTTTCTACCATCTGAAGAACCATTTCTAAACACTGTGTGCATTGCGTGCCTGTAAACCAGTGTCCCTCTCCTGATGTTCTTTTGAGTTTATCCTCTTGTATAAAAGGACTGCTCTCCAGATAAAGACATGCAGCTAGTATTGTTGAAAAACTTTTTTGCTAGGAAACAGCTTATTACAGGATTTAAGCGGGGTGAGAGTGGGGTTAATGTTTAAATTGAAAATAAAGCACAGTATTTGCATATGCGAGACAAGCATTAAGGAGAAGCGAGTCGTGTGAGAATTATTGTGCATACAGAGGCGTGTTACCTGGGCAGTAGCAGCGCAGCACCCAGCAGGCTGGATGAGGCGGCGGGGACACTGATGTGGTCAAAAGAGACAGCTGTACTGCATGCTGAGCTCAACCCACCCGGACCCGTGATCAGCACCTTAACTCACCCTCGGCACACAAACACAGGCCTCAGTCTAATATATTTTGTCCATGGAAACTGCAGCTGGGTGTAAGTTTCAGCACTGTAGTTAACAAGAGCCTGTGTGAGAGTGAGACACATGACTGCATGCAGACTACCTTGTCCTGTTAATTTACCTGCGTCTGTGAGCGTGTGTGTGCATGCTTAAGCCAGTATGTGTGTGCGTGCTAACACAGAATGTGTCTCTATCAAGTTCCATCTGTATCGCGACACATACCTCAGAGCGGAGGCCTAAAATGAAACCTTTTGTTTTCTATTATATAAACCTAAATGATAAATATTAGAACCTGCTTCATTTACAAAGTAATTACTATTTTGTTAATGACAAATCTATGAGTCTAAAAGGCCTGCGGAGCAGCCCCTAGAGGCTGTGCAGCTCCTTACATCAAGTTAGCAGGCATTATGAACCATCTGGTTTACCTTATCACTGCCGTATGCTCTCTTTTTAAGCATAGCTAAAAATAAACATGTCCCCCACAAATCATGAGTCAGAAGTTAGAAAATTCAACAGCTAAAAGATTCCATTTTAAAGCTATTTCCCAGCATCAGCAGAGTTTTCTTTTGGCATTTGTAATTAGCATTTTTAGGTCCTTCTAAAATGATCGATCACAGCTTTGAGCTCTTGGAGGAAAACTGTGCTGTTTTTTCAAGAAACTCAAAACTGTGGGAATAATCAGTATGATGTAACACTGATGATCCTAGAGAAAGTTGAAGAAAAATATCAGCTGAAAATGCACATGTTAGGTATAGAGTTAGTTAATGAAACTTTCATTTGAATAATTTCCAATAACTGTACTAACTTTGACAGAGTTATAATTTTTTTTGAAAAACACATGGTAGTAAGATGCTATGTTTCCACACGTTTCATCATAAGTCAACGACAGAACTGGTGTCTGAGATATAAGTGGTACATGGGTACATTAATGTAGGGCCACCAGGGGAATCAGTGTAATATTGAAATTTCATCAAAATCCAATCAGCTGAGCCTGGAATGTTCTGACTCCTTAATGACCACACAGCCCAGGCTGGCGGTCTCAGTACAAATTAAGCTGGGCGTGATTTCCAGTGTTTAACATCAGTACAAGCCACCGTCAATCATGTGGTGGGGCGCTGATTTTACTGGGAACAATGATGGAATAAATAATGAACGACCAATCATGTTGGGTTTACTAACCTCTGGATAAGACCACTCGGGGGTAGTCTGTTACACCAAACAGCCTCCCAGTCTCCTGGAGGCAGTCCCAGAGCTCCTTGCTCCACCTCCGAGCCCTGCGGGTGGGCTGCTCCTGCGCCTACTCCTCTCCGCTGCCCCTCCTGGGGAGAACCCAGTGGCGGCTCCACCCCACCCCCAGCCCCTAGAGCTGAGATGGAAATCATTGATGGATCAGAGGAACTGGCTTCAGATGACCTCAAAACCTTCCAGGCTGGTGGCACCCGGCTGATGTGGCTGACACCCCCCACCTTGCTGAGGAGAGGAGAACTGTAGAGCGCCCCCTCGTGCTGTTCAGCAGCTATTGACTGAGGACTGGCCACCACTGAACTGCTGGCCCCGGCAAGCTCACACCATTACAGAGAATCTCATTTCCCCTCCTATATCACTCCTCCTCCACCACGCCCCTCCTCCACCCCTCCTCTCCTCCTCCATTGTCATCTGTGGAGTTTGCAGATAATGCTCGTCACGCTCGCATAGGCCTCGTGAGGATCCCAGGCTTAAGTAGTAGCTCTCCATTCTCAAGCCTTGTCTAAGCCCCCTCCCGATGTCCCCTGCATGGACTGGTGGGAAGTAACAGTATCCTGTTGTCAGGGAAAAGAGCCCTGCTGCCCCTTGTCCATTTCCCTTTACACACAGGGCCTGCTGGTCCGGGCTGGCTTAGTGGAGGTGTATCTCGAGATCCATTGGTGGCCGGAGTCTGTTGGCACTATGGGCAGACCTATAGCTAGGCTCTGACTCTGGTTGCCTCAGTACCGTTGGTCTGCAGCTGGAGCCTGGCTTGTCTGAGGGAGGCCTGGAGGGAAAGAGGCTTGGGGAGAATTGGTGCCTCTGGCTCAGACTCGGGACTGGGCCTGAGTGACGCAGCAGCACTGAAGTCCATTTGCTCAGAGGTGAATTATGAGGGCTACAGGTATCCCTCTCCACCATGAAAGCACTCATTGTTGTGGCTGCTCCAGAGTGTGATTTCCCGTCTTGATGTTGTTGGCGAGGCCTGGGTTGTAGACAAAGCCGTTAAGAACAGTGGGTCTCCGTCGTACCATTACACCCTCAGTCTTCCTCCACCTCCTCTCCATCACGTCTGGCCCTGCTTGGGGATTGAGGAAGCAATCGGGGGTCAAAGGTCATGAGTAGTTTCAGGAAGGCTGACTCCTCCACCAAGTCCCTGAGGCCAGGAACCAACTCTCCTCCCTCCCTAAGCCCACCCCACCAGGCATTCACAAACCTCTGGTTTGAGACAACCCAGCTAACAGGATGCCAGCGGTGGTACTCTAAATGGGTGGATGCCCAGCAGGTGGGTGTGGCCAGCAAGTAGGCTTGATCCCCAGTCAGTATAGTGACCTCAGACATGAACACAGCTGTCTCGACCGGCCCAGCCCGATGGCGACTCAATATGATTGACAATGAGGAGCTCTGGGTATCACGGGACCTCCACCTGGTTGTTGGAAGTGGAGAGGACACCTCCATGCTACTTTGTAGAATAAGGAGGTTTGGTATCCTGCCATTCTCCTCTCTCCTCCGCCCGCTCTACTCCTCTGCCCCCCTCAGGACTGAGGCTCTGTCAAGCCTCTGACATGTATTCTAGACATAAAATTCATCTACTTCCCTCAACTCCTCTGGCCTTCGCTCTGTCCAGTACCCTGCAGCTCCACCTCCTGCTGTGCCCCTAGCTCCTGCTTGGATGAAATGATCGCTGCTTGACACTGGGACATTTCTGATGCAGGCACTTCCAACACCTGACAGAAGACACACACCAAAGCAAAGGAAATACCATTAAGACAATGCATACTGCTCGTCATATTCTGTCCTTCAGTTGCTCAGGTCAATCTGTTAAAGTAATGTAGCATTACCTCACATGACTTGACAGTGTGTAATGGCGCCCTCAGTGTTCAGGTTTACGCAGGAGCTGGGTTCATGAATATTGATAAGACTGGCACAGATGCATGGTGTTCAGAGTTATATGCAAAATGGACAATTTGCTTCTTTTACGAAACATTTCAATACAACATCTGAAGGGTATTTCCAGTTTCCAAATTAGATGTGTTCATTTACACACGGGATTTGGCTAGAGTAAAATAACAACCACCAAACAGTTTAAGTGTCAGGATGTAATGCCCATAAGTCAATAAAGAAAAAGGGATCGAGTCAGTGATCAAGGGAGAAAAGAGCTAGGAAAGGGAAGAAGCGAAAGCTGTTCTGTGAGCAAATTAGGGCAGGTAGAGAGCAAGAGGAATGAGAGTTCAGTGAGGAGAGTGAGAAATGAAGTGATACTTAAGTCAACAAGCCATGGTTTTGGCAGCTGTCCTCATTGCCTTCAAACCAGATGAGAGGCAGGTGAAGATTAGAGTAAGCAGCATTGTGTATGTGTGTTAGTGTGTGTGTGTGTACTGGAGTTCTATTCCCTGATGCTCATTTATGAATAATACATACAGGATATTTTTAGGCTCTCTGTCTTCCTTCCTCCATCCTCCTTGTGCAATGTATATCTGCCTCTAGGTGGCAGTTGCTGACTGTTGGAACCATAAAAGAAAAAAAAAAAGAAAAACTCCAAATCTGTATAAAACACAAGCTGAGATGGTATTATCATGCCAAATGCCTCCTCAAAGGTGGCTTTTAAAAAGAACAATTGATATCTTGAAATTTATCACTACATTGAAAAGTGTTATTATCACTTCATGTTGACAGGAATCTACGGGTTCAAGTCTTCTTTCATTAAATTTAAATAAGATCAAGGCTGTGTTGCACTGTCTTGAGTCCAGTTATTGCTTTTTCAACAATGATTTCTTTACCTTCAGCAACGCCTCAATGAATGTCTGAGCTGAATGATTAACACTGACCAGATTAGATATTTCTCTTTCATGCAAGAGGGGAATTTCATATTATCTCCTTTGAATTATTGTAAGCACCTGTTGTCTCATGTAATAGTGATGGCACAGCTCAGACTCTGCCCCATCCTGCTGCCAAGTTGTTTATAAGCTTCAAAACAATGATGAACGAGGTATCTGTGTTTTAGATTTACTACACTGGTTTCCTACAGACAATTTTGAAACATGGCTTTCATCCTAGTGAACATGACCAAGTGGTATTGTTATTATTGGGTAGCTCATCCCCAGGTTTAGGAGGAGGTGTGGGGGCTGGAAACATAGAGTCTGAGAGTGGGAGGGAGGCGAGTGAAGTGTTGTGATGATGGCTAACTCACACATAGGTTTGAGTTGTCCAATGAACTCCTCCTTGCTCCACTTGGCCCCTCCTTCCTGTCTGTGTTGATGGAGCAGAGGCCCAGGACCACATGGCTTCCGCTATATAGTCCACTGCCGGTACATTCAGGTAGTGCACCAGCACGATGTGGGTTCTACAGGCGCGCAGGGACAACAAACACAAACACACAGAGACACACACGCACTTGCCGTTAGTTTAACATGGCCCTTATTCAGTAATTCATTGTCACGTTCTTGCCACATATAGGGAGGAGAACAAAATGATAGAATCTGTTACAGAGGGTGGAGGGAGAGGAAATGCAGAGGGAAAGCGGAAGCGAGGTCAGGAGGAGGTCGGACATAGCGTGTCAGATGAGATTCTCTCACCTGCCCATAAAAGATTGTAGCTCAAGCCCACTCATCCTCTCTCTAACCCCTGCAGAGGCTATGGGAAGTATACTGCTTGTGTGTTTGTGTGTGTGTGAATGTATTGTAATATATGAGGGAGAAGGAATGAGAGAAACAGAGGGAGGGAGCGTTTCAGAGTATTTCTTACTATACTGTAGGCCACCAGCAGACCTATGGAATTTCTACCCTATGAATGATTCAACAGGTGTGTTCACGATGCATTCGTGTATGTGGGTGAGTATACGTGTGTGTGTGTGTGTGTGTGTGTGTGTGTGTGTGAGAGAGAGAGAGAGCTCCTCTTGATGAAAGATTCAGTAGACAGACTCAGGTGAGGGGGAGGACCCGCTGAGGTGGAACACTTTTCTCTCCAAAAGAGGATGGCACAGTGGGCTGCTACAGCACCACACTGTGCAAAGCAACAGCACTCACAGACTGATTTATGATCATATTCACTGATGTGTTTTGATATCTGCGCAAAGAGCAGAAAATGGCTCATTACAGATAAAGCAAGTAAGAATTTCCCTCCATAATTTCAGACTGCAGGGATGTAACTACTTTGGCATGCTGAAAAAGAAAATATATTGGGAAAGGGCATATTCAATTTACAGCCAGTGGCTGGAATGTCCTTGTAAATTTCATGTGACAAATTATGCAGGAAATTCTGGAAATTATCCCCAGACTATAAATGCCGTCGAAATGTTGTTTTGTATGTGTATAAATGTGTGAGAAAGAGGTAAGGTGGGGTAGGAGGGTGGGCTTACCTGCAACAGCCAATAGCATCTACGATGGAAGGTGGGGATGATGGAGGTGGGCGTAGCAGCCATACAGACACTAGAGGAGAGGAGAGGAGAGAGAGAGAGGAGAGGAGAGGAGAGGAGAGGAGATTGTGGGGGGTAAACAAGAAAAGGAAAAAGGGAGGAAGCAAGACAAAAAGTGAAAAAAGGGAGAAGAGGAGGAGAGGACAGTAAAGGAGAGAACAGGAGAGGAGAACTTAGGTTATACCCACTTAGGTTGTATTGATTGCGGTGCTAAAACTAAATTGCAAACATGCTGTATGATGCGTTTCTTCCTAATGTCTTTTCTAAAATACCATAAATCTGATGTTGACAATTACAGCACAAGAGATTGTGAGATTTACTGCCTCAGCAAGACCAGGCATAACCCACTTAGAATTCACAAAAAGTCACAATGTTGTCAGCTCACAGACACTGCAAGAGAGATCAGTAACAGTGAGGAGGACAAAGAAGAGGGGGAGAAAGTGAGGGAAGCACAGAGCGAGAGGGGAGAGAGAGGAAGTTCAGTGTGGACACCATCCAGCCGGGGATGATTACATACACACAAAACAGCATATACATGTGCGTAGGTGTGAAAGTTGACCAAATATATGAAAGTAGTGGCTGACATACCGATATGCACAACTTCAGAGTCTCTCAAATACACCGGTATGTAACAAAAGGGAGCTGTACAAGAGCTTCGACTCAACGCAATCATCTAAAATGAGCTAAATTACCATCTAAATCAGTAAACATCTGATCGAGGAATATGTGAACAAGACATTCAAAGCCAGGTTCCACTTTCTTGACACAGTTTGATATCCTGTGCTGTGGAAACATTTTGGTCAAAAAGTACAGGGGTCTGGTGTGTTTATGGTGTTTGACAAGGGATGAAATGATGACAGAAAAGTCTTCTATGAAGGTCATCACGGCCACGTTTTTTACACGCACAACATAAATAATCACACACAACCACCCACCCACCCATATAAATTGGTTGATTTTGCACTCACAAACACAAATACTCAGCAATCAGGTTGTATATAATCAACACTTAAAACTTGTCCCGTTCTCTTTCTCGCAGACACTTGAGCACACTTATATTTTCTCGCCATTTTGCCTCTTCTCAGAAGTAGCCCGCCCTCTATCTAAAGTGTGTTTTGCCAAAAGCAGAGTGCATTTCCATATATTTCCATTCGATATGAGGAGGCTCTCCATCCAGGGTTATGTTTTTCTCTCCTGCTTCCTGCCTCTCCCCATCCTCCTCCTCTCTGCTCATCTCGCTGCTCTTCTCATTCCCTCATTCCCGTCCCCTGCTCTACACACTGCTTGCTTGCTTGTTTGCTTGGGGGGTCCTGGGAAGAGGTGACACAAACAATTACTGAGCAACTACCAGGGAGAGAAACACTTGCCTTGGTATATATATATGTGTGTGTGTGTGTGTGCGTGTGCAGGTGCTCATGCAGGAAAGCAGAAAAATGTACGCGAGATGAATGTCAATGTGACTGTGAGGTCGTAACTAATAGATGTGCAAATGGGAATATTTGATCTCAGTTATTCCCTTTACCGCTGTGTCTCCTGCTCACCTATTGAGACCTCTGTAAACATCCATGTGCCTCCTCACTGTCTCTCCTTCGCTCTCTCTTCTACCTCATTCTTTCTGTCTCTGACACATGCATGCTCACTCCTCTCACCTCTTGGTATATTCCTGCTGAATAATCAATTTTTGAGCTGGCTGATGTGACTCACACACACACACACACTCACACACACTCACACACACACTCCTCACTCACACACAGACGCTGCCTTGAGACTGGATCGATACCCCTCTCTGTTCTGCTGAAGGAGGGATTGACATCATTTCTGGCCTCAGGCCAAACACACTCTTATCCTTCAGAAAGAGAGAGAGAGAGACAGAGAGAGGAGCAGGGAGGGAGGGAAAGAAAGAGGGACACCGCTTGCGCTCTCAGGTATCACTCTCAGAATGTGTGTTTGTGTGTACATCTGTGTTACACGTATGTGTCTCCTCGGAGTGGAGGAGAGTAAGTTAAGGACAAGATTGGCAGTGAAACCATACTCAGCCCCAAACAAGATCATCGACTTGTTTTTCCACTGCTGCCTCTCACCTCTACTCCCTGCACTTTGAGCTTCATATGATCCTCTCGGGTGGTCTTCCCGTCTTTCCTTTTCTTCCAGCAGTAGCCATCTTTCCTGTACTTCACCTTCTTTCGGTTGTAGAGAATCATAGAGCCATTTTGAGGCCTGGCGGAGAACGAGATAGAGACACAGATGAACACAGTGTTGCATTATGTTGATTATACAGAATAAATGTTTTAATTTCGTTGAAGCTGACAGCAATTCAACTCCATGGAAACTGACCAGAAATGATTTTCAGGCTGTAATTTCAAACTGCTAAAAGTATCAAAATTCTCCTGCATTGCTGATTCATAAATACCAACTGAAACAAGCGAGGACCTGTTCTTGGTTTACATGGTGACGTCAATGTTACTCTCCCACAGTCAAGTTAGCTGGAGCCCATGTACCCCTCCTCCCCTCTCATACATAGACTCTCACACTCCTACGTGTTAATATTTTAGTAGGGTGATTTATCAGCACAGCAGGAACATTGCCCTCTAAGCTCCCATTCTATATACACCTGGTGGGATGAACATGCATGCACACACACACACGCAAACACAAACACAAAGACATACGTGTAGAAAGACAGAGATGCTATAGTGATATCAGAGATGGCAGGACCTACAGCCGTGTGTTCTTTGGGCTCAATGCCAAACCTGCTGCTCAGCAATCAATCATCACACTTCTAAAACGTTAAGGACAGGTGTGTGTGTGTGTGTGTGTGTGTGTGTGTGTGTGTGTGTGTGTGTGCGCGTGTGTCTCTGCACGCGTGTGTGTAGGTGGAGGAAAAATTCTTCTCCGCCTTATCTCATGACAACAGAAAGAGAACGGGCCCGTTAACAATCAATAAACTGACACATACTCACAAGTGCTCGCTCTCTCTGACACACGGTCAAGTGCACGCGTGCACGCAACCACACATGTTGACGCGCCTCCTCTCCCTGCCCTCCTCTTCTCGATCAACCTCCAGTCTTTATCCCTCTTATCGTACAATCTCTTCATTTTCTCTTTACTGCTCCTTCAGTCCCTCCATCCTCCACTCCTCTCCACTCATTCTCATCTTCTCATTTCATCTGTTCCTTCTAGTCCTATCCTAACCTCTGTTTCTGCTCTGTTATTGTCTGTCTCCTCTCCTCTCTTCTCCCCCCCCCCTCCTTCCTCTCTTCTCTGTTAGAATTTGATGTAGACACATCTATATGGACTGAGATGATTGCAATTTACTCAGAACACTATGTGTAGTGAAATTGAATTTACTTTGAGCTGATTTTCTTTGACACCTTAAATCTGTTCTGTTTTGGGGTGAGCCTGCCAGTTTCTTAGCGGAGTGGAGACCCCCACCCTCCGATCAAAGCCGAGTTTAGTCTCTGTCTCGAGCAGTGTGAGTCATCTCAGAGCTGCTGATTCTAATTATGTTATGGAGAAGATGGATGAGATCAGATGTGTGCCCGTGTGTATGTGTGGGTGGGAAATACGTGCGCGTTTTGTACGTACGTGTGTGAAGGGACACGCACGCGGACGGTGCCCATGTTCACAAACCCTCCGATTCAAGCAGACATAAATGCTATTGATTGTAACTGGGCTGTGATGTGTGGGATATAAAAAGCTTTTCCACCGCTCCACAGTGTAGCAGAGCGAAAACAGAGAAGGCAAGGGGAGGAGAGTGGGAAAAAAAAAGACGGCAAGATAAAGAGACAGAGTGGGCGAGTGAGTGAGTCCGGTAAAGGGAGGAGAGAAGGAGGAGTAGATGAGAAAAGCGAGATGAGAGGGAGACAGGAGGTAACAGTCATTACTTTGAACTGAGGGGAGAAATGAAGGTCATTGATTGCTACCTTCATGTTGCCCCCCCGTGAGTGTGAAATGCACGCGCATATAGGGATACAAACGCACACATATGCGCACATCCACGCACGCACACAAATGTCACTGGCTCCGTTAGCTGAGCTCCTTTCCATCTGATGGGATTAGGTGTAATCTGTTCTAATCGTGCCTCGTGTCATGTGTAAATGGGATTATATCCAACCGCCGCTCAATAATTAATATGACTGTTGCCAGCAGCTATTGTTGCTGGGAGGCTGAGGCTATACGGCAGCACAACCAATCAATGAGAAATCCATCCACAACATAAACTGTGCTGCTGGCCTCAGGCTGCTCCTGAGAAGAGTCCTTCAGCTCGCACAATGGGAGCGCACAGGCATCACCTCGGGCTTTCAGCAGTGTCAGTAATCAGAAATGGGGCCATGAGGTGACCGCTTCACTTACTTTACTTTACTTTTTCTTTCTTCTTTTCTTTTCTTTCTCACTTCTTTTCTGCCTCTTTCTTCCTTCTTTCTCATTTTTTTTATCATGCCTACATCTGTATTAACTAAAGTAAATGTCAATAAGGTGATTTATCAATTATTCAAAATGCCTTTTTCTCCTGTCTTTCATTTTCGCCATCCCTCACTTTACTTCCTGACTGTAACCTCTCTCCATTCTGAAAAAGAGCTACCTATGGCTCATTCGAATCAATGAATATTCAGTTCTGGCATGTGAATCCCTGTTCACACCCCATCATATATACACACACACACACACACCCCCTTGCTTTAAACCTCCTTTCACCCTCCTCTGTCTGAATTATACATCACTTATCCTAATACATTTACATTCATTAATACTCCATTTTCAGCTGACTAGGTGCTTTACAGTCCAGCCATGTTCTAGAGCGTTCTCTACATGTAGAGCAGGTCGTCAGCGGGACCCTTTGGAGACAGTCGATATACATCACTAATGTTTTAATCAAACACAGGCGCTCAGTCATTGGGATTAAACCAACGTGAGTCACTGGCTGATTGAGTGATTTTGTGTTTGTGTGTGTGTGTGTGTGTACACCATCGTCTGCGCTCTCCTCACCTGGTTTTTGGCGATGTCGTCAGCCACTCATCATGTTTCTCAAAAGTGATGAGATATGCAGCAATCTCCTAGAGAGACAAAGACAAGATGGAAAGGTTATTTGGGTGTGAGTGTGTGTGTGTGTGTGTGTGTGTGTGTGTGTGTGTGTGTGTGTGTGTGTGTGTGTCACAGGGAGATAAAACATAACAGGTATTTCCAGATGACCTGCCGATGCCCACAGAGAGTATGTCACTATCTGATTGCCACGGTGCGGTCTGGGCGCCTGATTGGTCACAGAGCAACCAGTCAGGAGGCAGATATAGAGGACAGACCCTCAGGGCCAACAACCAATCACACTCACCGACACACTGATGTCTCCCTCCACTGGGGAGGAAAAGCTATCTCCTAAATACACACACATGCCACATAAACACACACACACACAACACACACACACACACATAGACCGGGGGTGCAGACCCATACACTTGCTGAAAGAGTGCACTGATAGGAAAAGTTTTGGTACTTTGCAGTTTGGCTGAAGCTTCCCGTCAGACAAAGTTTAGCCCAATCATTCTTACCTCCATTTCTTTTTTCATCTCCCTCAGCTCTCTCTCTTCCACACTACTTTGTCTTTTCTCCACACTCATGAATCCAATAAGGAAAAGAAAGTTCAAACTACAGTATTCAATTATGAGTAAGGTAAAACAAAACGCCCATGCACACAGAGACACGCGGAGATGCAAAAGAAACTGCTGTTGGTACTTCCTGCTTTTTTAGTCGCCACGCAACACCGCTTTTCTTTCCCTTTTGCTCGGTGAACCTTCATACCCCTCGGCTTCCTCTGAACACCGTATCTCTGACTCCCATCTCACCCACTTGTTGTGAACGACTATGAAATGTAACTTGTCCTCTTAAGGCAATCAGTGTTTGAAATGTGGCACAAAGCAATAGTGAAGAAGACATCAACACTCAAGCACCCTTCATCTGCCCCCTCAGATCAACAGTCTCCTCTCCAGACCTCCTCTCCCTCTCTTCCTCCCTGTCTCTTTCTGTGTGTGTGTGCGTGTGTGTGTGTTTTAGGGTATTTGTCCCAGTTTGGCATGAGAGCACTCCAGCTCCACACCGATCAGAAGAGATGGAAGGACGGAGAGGGAGAGGGAGAGGGGGAAGAAAGGCAGGCAGAGACAAAAAGAGAGAGCAGCTGGAGGGTGCTAGCACTTAACTGGATTGTTTTTTTAGTATCCTCCATTCGATCCTCACGTCCCAACCCCCCGCTGCCTCATCCGCATATATGTATGTACGTGTGTGTGTGGGATGGACTGTCATCACACCCTTAATACCTATCATCAAGCTGGCCACTGCTAATGTCTGTCTGTCTGTCTGAGGCTCATAAAATAGCTCAGAGCCGAGTTTAGGTTGGGCACACACAGGCATATTTTTAGCCATAGCTAGTCACAACAACGCACACGCACACACAAACACTCACGCATCACACACGCACACACACACACACACATACACACACATACACACATAGGAGTGCCTCATTCATTTATGCATCTATTCATTAGCTGTGACAGGCAGCCACCTCTCCTCCTCCCAAACCACTCCGCAGCAAGTCAATATCCTATACGGCCTCCACAGCCCCGGCCAGGCACTCGGGCTCCCCTAGTGACTGTCAGCCAGTGGGAGGCGGGAGGAGAGAGGAGAAGAAGAGAGGAGATGAGGCGCTGGGAGAGACAGAAGGATGGGAGGATTAAGAAGGAGGGAGAGAGACTTGCAATTAAAGGCCTGCCCCATAAGAGCCATTAAAAAGCCAGAAACAGAAGAGTCAGCTGAAACGGCAGCCTGACACACACACACTCTTAAACACACCCACACATACACACTCGCACTGCAGACACACAGACTCGCTGCTCACTCCCTCAAACCAGCACACACACACACACACATACACACCCATGTGAAGAGTGACAGAAGTGAGATGGTGAAGGTCGATCCTCAGGAAGTCACAGTTATTGTCCCAGTGGAAACCAGTGATGGAGCGCTTTGAGCATGCCTGGCGACACAGTGACCCTTCAGGAATACTGTGAGTGTGTGTATGTGTGTGTGTTAGCTGTTCCAGACGCAGGGACAGGGACAAGTATCTTTCTCCAGAGATCTACTCTAGAAACCCAGACGTTCTGCATGTCTGTGTGAGTCTACGTAATAATAATACATTACGACAGGCCCAGCAGAACGCGCACACACGCACGCTGTTCCCAACACACACCTATTCCTGTCTGTCTGTGTGTGAGAGAAAGTGAGAAAGAGAGAGAGTTACTTAAGAAATATCTAACAAAGCAGAGAGCATGAGTGGGAAGTTAGATTGGAGCGAGCGATGCAGTTGGGGAAATCAGCCTCCCACTCACGCATCACTGAGACCATCTCCCTCCAAGAAACTGGTGGCATGTACAGAAAAGCAGACAGACAGACACACATATATGCACACACACACACATCAACACGCACGCACTCACACGCCTCAGGGAGATTTCCAGAGGAGGGAGGGGGAGAGGGAGGGGTGGGGGGTCGCCTACACTGCAACAGACTTATCCAGGAGCTTTCCCCAGGGAGATTCCGTTATAGTGTCTATGTGTGTGTGTGTGTGTCCTTGTGTGTGCGTGCGTGCGAACATGCACGTCTGGAGTCTAATGATGAGCATCACCCCGACAGAGATCTGGAGAAAACAGAGTTGTCTGTAAACTGGAACTGTCACATCCATTCGAAGTGCCTCAAATGAAGGCTGCCGCTGGTTCTCACCACAGCCATCATTTGGCATTGAACAGTTTATTTTGGCGGCACGAGGAGGTAGCAAACTGAAGTGTCCTTTTCAACTACAGAATCCCTTTTCCGCCTTTCTCCTTGAGCGCGGTAAGCCTTGTATACATATATGGGGTGGGGTGGGGGGGTTGGGGTGGGTGGGAGAACTGCATTAGCATTACCAGGGGAGGTCTGCTGATGCTGTAATTTGTTCCAGAGCACCTCCACCGGTTCTCTCCTTCCCAGAACAACCCTGTCAGTGTCTGACGTTGACAGACACTCTATCCAAAATTGCCTCCCGTCTTTATTATTTTATTTTTCTGCAGACTACAGGCTTCTCTGTGTTTTTTTTTTTTTTTTTTTGGTTTTGATCTGGAGCACTACCTCCGCCATCCGTTCAACCCACTATGTATTGATCACTGCCTATCTTTGTAGATGTAGATTAAGCATAACAATGACAATTTTACTCTAAAACCTATATCGTTATACAATTTCATTTTAACTGTAATAATCAATAATCCATTAGAACTGAGAGGTGCCTGTGGGCATGTCATTATCCACAGTTGTTGACAGAAGTGTGACAGGACTGATCTCTCAGCGTCTCTGTTTAAACAGTCCTGAGTGACCTCCAAAATCGGCAATGTCATGGAGCAGTGGCTGCTTTTCTGAAGACTCCAAACTTGAGATCACATTGCAGAGGGAGAGAAGAATACAGACTATGCTGTGTTACGCTTTAAGCCGATGTAAATGATGTGAAGTCTATTGTAAACCAGAGCAATAATGTCTTGTTTGCACTATGTTCCTCTAACCTGGCTAATTAAAATGTGTAGCCCTCAACAGAAAGAGAGCCAGACAGTGAGTTACGACAAGGATAATTTTGTTCTGTTCTAGCCACACAATAAAATTTCATCAAGTCTATTGTAAACCAGAGCAATAATGTGTAGTTTGTATATTCCCAAACTGCCTCGCTCCCCACTGTGTGTTACTTTCAACAGCCTTTATATTACCTCCACTGGCTAATACAACTGCTTAATGCTGTTTCCATAACAACTGTTGCAAAGCCCCTGATCAGAATTCCTCTCAAGCTTGCCTTCCTGTGTTTATCATATAAACACCTCATCACAGACTGGGCAACACACACACACACGCACGTCCATGGACATAAAAGACTTGTACACACATGCATACAAAGGGGCCGTCTATTAATACACAAAGTCGCTTGTATGGAAAAAAATAAATAAATAAAAATAAAACTTGTCCTGGCTTTCTCTGTCTCTCTCCTCTTGTTCTCTCGATGACACACACACTGCATGGACAAACACACGCACACACATTTAGTGCTGGTCTGTCATTGGAGGACAAGGTCTGACCTTCAGCCGAGACCCGCCCCTGTCACCTGGTTGGGAGAGAGACATGCGCGTCACATTCATCTCTGTCACACCGCAACTCTCACAACATTCATACACACATATGCACAAACACACACACACACTTGGACCTACATGCCAACACAAAAAAACCCCTCCCATGTCAAAATGACCACATGACGGGGTGCACAGGCATGAACGAATGTTCACACACACACACACACACACACACACACACGACCCCAGAGAGGCTTGATCTCAGAAGAGTCTGTGTGGTGGCTGCTGCTCATGTGAGTGACGGCTTTATAATGAAATAGTCACTCTCCCTCTCCTTCACTCTTTCACCTCATTATCCTCTCCTTGGTTTGACCTTCACCCTCCCTCAATCCAGCTCACCCACCTCTTTTTTCATCTCATTTCTCATCTCATTCACCAATATATAGAAGTCCAAATGGTGAAGGTACACACACACACACGCGGCATGGAAAGTAGCACAAACTTTTTTAGAAGAGACCCGAGAACGAGGAAGAGTCAGCTCCAATCCACTGAGGGAACATCAATCATATTTTTCTAAGACTTCCCTTTTCTTGTGCACCTTACCTGTCCTCTTCTTCCTGTCTTGTATTTGCATTTGAGGAGACGGCCCCCTCTCTCTCAGCAGGGGGGCCAACACATCAAAGACGGCAACAGGTGTGTGGTGTCAAACACAATGCCAGGACCCCCGCCGCGCTAGGGCGTCTTGGATAAAGCCTGTCAGAGTCCTCAAAAACTCCCACAAAAGCTAACCAGGAAAGGGTGCACTCCACAGAAAACACACACACACACACACACACACACACACACACATACAAAAATTCTAATGACAAATGTGTGTTTGCCAGTGGGAGGTGGAAGAAGACAGAGAGAGAGAGAGAGGGGGCGCCACAATGAAGGAGTCTCCGGTGGTTGTGTTAACCCCTGATGCCTCATCTCACTGTGAGTCATTCTGCCCTCCGAGGCTCGTCTCTGCTCTCCTATTGTTGATGTTATTGTTATTGAGGAGGTTTGGTATGCTAAGAAGAGAGAGCAACAGAGAGAGATAGAGAGGCATGGAAAGAAGGAGAGAGAGAGAGGGATAGAGAGGTATTGGGAGAGACAGAGAGAGAGAAAAAAAGAAATAGTGTGTGCCACCTCTCATTGGCATAAATACTTGTTTACAACAAGACATAAATTGGCACCCTGTCAGTCAGTCTCTCTATTTCTCTCTCCTCTAACTCCCTTACTCTATTTCCTTCCCTGTCTCTATCTGTAGCTCTCTCTCTTCTTCTCTCCCTCTGTGCTGCTAAGCGTACTACAACACTCCCTGGTTCAGCCCTCTCGCATTACCATATTCTAATTACATTCGTTAAGGGGAGCATTTGGGAGTTTAATGAATAAATTTGAAAGATGGGTCTCCGTGGCGATCTTTAGGTTTGTCTCCTCCTCAACCAACTAAGGATGGGAGCATATGTGTGTGCACACGTGTGTGTGTGTGTGTGTGTGTGTTTGTATGAGGTTGTGCACCAGTTCAGTATGTGTGCGAGCTCTCGGTAAATATCATTGTCTTTCCATTTCAGAAGAAACAAACAACCAGTTAAGTGCCAGAGCTCACGTGGAGTTCTCTTAAAAAAAAATCATTTTCGAATTCTGTTTGTCTCCACCAAATAAAGATTTCATGTCATTTGTTTGTTGTTTAAAAAAAACACTTGGAGCCACCCATGTTGAAGCCATGCATATTTCACTCTCCTCAAGCCTCAAAAACAAACTGCCAAAGACAAGCATCAAATTACAGATGTACAAATTGTTGCAATCTCGGGCTCATCTTCTCTCACTGACAACAGACCTGGGAGGTATTTACATGAGATGGGCAGTGGAGTTAAAGTTAATCATAAGCAAAAGTAAACATTAAAGGTTATCAACCCTGCTCTAGTGACTGGCTTCCACTGTTGTGCAGTCTGATCTGTCTCTGCCTAGGACGAGGCCCCGGGCTATAGACCTGAATAGACTGTTAGTATGGGCCCTGCACTCACTCTTTCAGGGTACTGCAAAATGTGATATATGGTTTAACAGAGGAGTCCCAAAGGCATTCCCACTTCTGATGATTGCTAAGCTTGTGTGTCAGTGAGAGAAAAATTCCAGCAAAATTCACCTCTTGTTCAGAAATAGCATTTTTTAAAAGCTAACAAAATGATGCACTTTACTTGGCCAGTTGCCATTGATTACAGACAATTAAACGGCACCACGAGCAAAAGAACAAAGACACGGAATCTAATTTAACCCCTTCCCCACAGGATACACTTTTAGTGCAACTGCACTTGATTAAAATGATGCTATTTTCTTCTTTGGCTAAATACATTATTTTTGAAATCCCAGAAAGGATTTACTCTTTTTCCTGTTGACTTGAACAGAGTCATAACCACAAATCAGGAGTCAGCAGAATTTGGGCAGTGTCTGGAACTTCTTTATTGCATCTTGTGGTAAAAAGTATGGATTTGTTTCATTTGGAATTCAGCTTGAAGTAGACCGATCCATCTTAAAATTTCTTCATGACTTTCACTCAGCTGAAAACACTGCATGAAGGCCAGGCTGTACTCATCCACAGCTAAGAAAATGCATGAACAGTGAGATGCTGTAAGTGATGAGCATAATGCTGTGCCATTAATAGTTCATAAGTGTACGGTATAGTCTATCAATAGATGCAAAGGGGCTCCTCTTCACAGTATATTTACAGTGATGATGCACTGCACAAGGTAGAGCCCAGTGTCATCACCCTGCCTTGAAGTACTGTGACTCACACTGTGGGCGCCGAAGTATGTTAGCTATCTTTAAACTTCTATATAATGTAAGATACACATATAGAAATAAATAACAAAAGGGGAGAGGAAAAGTATAACCAACATTTTTACAGTTAAGACTAAACAGCAGCCATATCCATTTGTTGCCTACGGGAAACTATCACAACCTTTGGGAGACATTTGTTTGCTTAAATCTGACTGTTTTCATTCATTAAATGTGTGTAGCTCTGGCAAAGCCATTTAATAATTGCTCTAATTTAATGCACTTTTAGAGATCGAGGGGGAGACAGACATCAGTCATCGCCTGCCGGGCTGTCCTGGTAACTTTCCACCTCATATGAACTGTAATGGACTGTGACTTTCTAGTTCAACATGCAGTGACACCTTAGAGCAGACAGAGACCAGAGCTTAAGAGTCTCACAGAGAAAGCGATGCTGATGTTGTGTATTGTAACGTTAAGACTCGCTAGCTGGCAAGCTATGTAAACACACATACTGCCAGTACGTATATGCTGCCAGCAAGAGGTAATTACGCAGTTAGGCTTAACACTAGGTAATACCTGTTTTTGGGCTGGGAAATCTTGGTGTTTGCCATGTTTTTTTTTCTATTTGCTGGAGTAGTGAGCTAACACTAACCAATAGATAATAATCACATTTTTGGGACAGAGTGATTTGGCTCCAAGTATTAAAGAGGAAATTTAGAAGAAGACTGTGATACTGTTAGCAAAAACATTCACTGTCAAACACCCAAAGGAATGACTGAACACTGTTCTCAATCTCTGTCACTTGGCCAAGATGCTAGTGAGACAAGTGAGATGCTCTCCCTTCCATGTTAGGTGTTTATCATTCCCACCACCACTCGCCGCTTTATACTGTACATTCAAACAATTAAATATATGCACTGTCAGTATGCAACTGCGGCATCAGTATCCCTTATATAGCTGCCTCCTTAGAGTACAAGATGATGGATGATATATTACAGCTGAGCTGGTCTTAGACTAATGATACAGCTGCATTACAATACACAACTTAGTACACAGCTAATATTGTATATGCAGAGAGACAGAACATAATCACACACACACACACTCACATACAAATGCCACCTTGTTTAATCCCCCAGGAATCAGTGAAATTTGATTACCGTGACTTTTACAAACACACTCCATATAAGAGTAGACATTCCATACATCAGCAGGAGGGAGGAGAGAGGAAGAAGGGGGGAGGAAGAGGAGGACAGCGAGAGGGAGATGCAGAGAAATAAAACTGCAGTTTGAGAGCCGAAAACACCGGACACATACCGTCCTCTCCTGAGTGGAACTATTCAGATATCATAAACCCAAACTGAATGTGCAAGACCACGCACATACTGCACGGACTACCTCGCCCTACGTCTATTACGGTAAAAGCGGGGAACTGTATATTTACCAGTAAATGTATCCATCTCTCAGGGTAAATCTTGTGAATGTGTACATTTCCAGGATAATGTTAGTGGAAAATGCTTGTCGCACCATGAGATTCACAATTCTCTCACTATGTTTTGTTGTGGATATGATGTAGTTAGCAGCAAGTTTACCCCTTTGGCTCGGCTCCTGTAATAAACTGAGATCTGTGAGACAATGGAGACCCAATTGAAGAACATTATAAAATCAGAGAAAGAGCCAAAGGTAAAACTTTTGCTTGGCAAGTTTTCATACATGCCATCATATTTGACCTGCATCATACCTTGATTATTGTATTAGGTTGGAACACAATTGAAGTCTCTTTTTTTGGCACATATGCCTCTTTATATTTGAAAAAGCAGACGTCGTGTACTTTTAGATACTTAGTTTATTTTACACACGTCTGCTTCAAAATTAAAGTCTTTAATTGTGTCTTTAAAAGGTTTACTAAAACAAAGCTCCATGAGGCCAAAAACGTGTTGATGAACACTGTTCAGAGTGTGCAGTAAACACGGCAGGAGAGCTCCACACTAATATGACTTCTCAACTCATTAACAGGGAAGCACAGACATTAAGAGATTTACCTTGAGAAATGCTACTGGTGAATGTTAAACATTAACCAACTCTGTGGCTGATAACTCACATTTACTACTCAATATTCATACTTACTATTCCCTGCATACACATCTGCGTTATCAAATCAAATAAACAGTGAGCAAACTGATAATGAGTGAGAAGAAATTAAAGTGTTCTGAAACCACCACAGCAAGTTGACATTTTTCATTACTATGCTGTATTTTTGTGCATTGATTTTTCTCTGACAACGCAATTTTAACGACCACATAATCTTACCAGATTTAATTAAAAATAGGGAGTACAGCCTGCAAGTGGCCATTAGTGGGTTGAAGCGTATGAGGCCGATACAGTCAGACCCATGCAATATCACATCAACAAAACTGAGAATTTGACCTCACAGCAACTTTATAAAGCACAAATCAAATGCGGTCTGATACACTTTGCAGCCGCTTTGCAAACAGGTATGTGAAGCTTTATTGTTTTGGTATTAAATATTTGGGCTTGCACATTTTTACTGACAACCTCACATTTGTGTCTTGTACAAATGTTTACATGTCTTAAGTGTCTGGATTAACTACGAGGTAGGCACTTTTAAAACTTTACAGAGGCAACTCTGCACGGAAAACAGAAGCGTGTACTCACTAGAGAACATCCTAAATATTTGTGCAAATTGTGATTTATCTAACTTTGAGCATATAAATGTGTTGCAGTAGAAATAAGAGAGCCACAACCACAATCTGTCTAAATATGTCAGGTGTAAAAATTCTGTAGAGACATGACATCAACATTATGCCTGCAACAGCTAAAACAAAATCGTAAAAATAGATTAATGCTGTCAGTGCAGAAATGAAACCACAGGAATGCACATTGAATTCATGTTGAGTCAAAGAATTTGAAGGCTAGGCTGCAGTATAGAAGTTACTGATCAATATGTTAGGAGTTTTTTGTATAGTGCAATTATCTGGCTGATGTATTTTCAGAGAGGCTTGGCAGAAAAATCTGAGAGATTTTAAATATATCCACAAAACATGTGACATAGAGGAAAAGCTGTTAAACCGTTTGAACAGAAGGTAGGCTACAGTTTCACATCTATCTATCCTTTATTTCCACACTGGAGCCGTAGCTCCAGCCCACTATTGCTGGTGGACAACTCCGTAATCATTATACAACAGCAAAGCAGTATAAATCGTCTGTAAAAACCTCTCAGATGACTCATGTAGAACTCATGCAGTCTCAGGTGTCCACAGATATGCTCGGTGCATACTTATCATATGAATTTACAGTATAATAATAATTGCGCGTGCAGAGACTGCCACAGAATGAGCATCAGCAATTGAGCGCGAGTAAAAAAGTGTCGGGGCATCAGATTAGCGCTACGTGTGCAGATCACAAAAATACATATGCAAACTTGGAATAAAGAGTACAAATATGGTGAGAAGGATTTATAGATATTCTGAAATTGTTTCTTATTTTTAAGTACAACATAGTGAGCTGAACCTGCAGTATGAGGGAAAAAAAGATGTTTGACTGAACCCTACCTTCGTAAAACATGAGCAGAGAGTATGAAATATGTATTGACTTTAGAAATCCTGAACAAGGCATATTCCTTTACAAGTCTCTAAGCTCCAGATATTATTAAGTCAGAAAGTGAAGAAGCTAAAGAAAAACCCTCATCAAAATCAATAGGGTTCCAGCACCTGTGGCGCTTGATTTACATTCTGATGCTTTGTTGACGTCTCACTCTTATTTGGGGATGTAAACATGCAAAATTGCCTTATGCTGCTGTAAAATACATTTGACTCCTAAAGGCCTTGCAAAGTCTGAGGAGCAGAAAGTTATCAAAGTTAAATAAAATTATAAAGTTATCAAGACAAAGCTCTACACATACAGTACAAGTTCTCAAAAGAGAAGAGTATGAAGACCATCTGCGTGTGTGTGCACATGCGCACACATACACATTTTAATGCTTTATTTGTCTCCAATGAATTAAATCAAATTTACAGAGGACACAGATATTACAGAGGTTCTATGTGGGGACATTTAAGGATACAAAAAGAATTGTCTCCGCTGCACAGCCCAGCTCCTTATTACAGCAGACACTGCTGGTCATTCAATTCTTTTTGGTCGAGCTTGGAATCTAACAGGAAGTTAAAACGCAAAGACACACTCAAAGACACACACATGAAGGCAGGCACACACAAACGAGCCAAGGCACATACACAACACCCCCACATTCGCAGTCACACATTCCCACTGTTTAATATATTTCTATGTCTCCAGTTAACAATATTTTGTGTCAAATTATAGTGGGCAAGATAAATAGTGGGTCTGTGCGACATGGAGAAAATAGAACAGGAGGAAAATGAGGGGCTTCCAGTTGGGTAGGAGGGAGAGGAGAGGAGAGGGGAAGAGATGAGAGGAGAGGAGAGGAGAGGAGAGAGGAGAGAAGAGACAACACTAACTCCTACCTCAGACACCTGGCTTTCCATGACTAGACTTGTAAAACCTGGTTAATCCCAGCCTCTTATGAACCTGGTTGTGCTGAAATATCTGCATGACTGAAACACACTGAAATACTGATCCCAACAATCTATGCGGCATCTACAGTCTCATTTGCAAATGAAAAGCTCGCGGGATAATTACATGTATCAACACGGAAAATACATTTATGAACAGAGTGAATCTAATTAATTCTTTGCATTGCTTCACATTCGGTTCATACTGCCATTTCGGTCAGCAGGACAGTATGGATGTCTGGAGTTCGAGCGGAAATGGAAGTCACAACAGATTGTCACAAAATGACGTTGGGTGTTAATTGGGCTATGCTTGGCTCAGAGAGAGATGGAGAGATAGACAAAGAGGAGGGGAAAAAGAGAAAGAGGGAGGGAGGGAGAGAGAGAGCCTGGAGGACTAATTAGTGATTATAACTTGGCGCTCTCCAAACATAAAATATTTCTCAACCCAAAAGACAGAGGAATGATTAAAAATAAAAGAATAGGAATCAAACACAAGGAGCTGTGCAACACCCCTCTGGTATTGTGTGTGTGTGTGTGTCTCTGTGTGTGTATATACATATGTGCATGCATGTGTGCACGAGTGTGAGTGTGTGCGTTGGCTTCTTTGCCCCCTCATTAAACCATGCTTTACTCTGGTAAACGGCAACAGCACAGAGCTCAATGTCAACTGGAGAGGTTACAGCCATAGGCAGGCTCTGGGACACACACACATACACATACATAATAATACCGACACGATACCTTAGTCTTCTCCAACATGTTATCTAACGAATGCATGAAGAGCACACCTATTTCATTTAAAAATGAAACTTTCGGTAAGTTTGCAAAGGCACGGTACTTTTGTCTTTGTTCTGACACGGACGACAAAATGGAGAGTGTCAGCCAGAGCCAGTGTGAGCTGGACATTAGCACTTCACACATCAAAGTCATAAATCAAGGGCACCCTTCACCACAGTATAAATGGAACATGGAGGCCTGTGACTGTGTGCTAACTGTATTGCTCTGGGTTTCCATAATGGATCCATAGTATTTTTTTAGTCTGGTAACTGACATTTAACGTCACCCGTCCCGTGTAACTTCCTTCCCACACACTTCTCCTGCTCATGTTTTACCTACAGGGGAAAATATGGGAAATCATCTCCACAAAGAAATGTACAAATACATTGCATGCATATTTAATTCAATGTATCTATTTAATGGCTCACAAACAACAATAATGACATGAATAATAAATTAAACATTCACACACACACACAGAGAGAGCTTTATGTGGCCTAGAGATTGGAGCTCACAAATGCTGAGATGCCACAGCATGCTGCACAGGTGAGCGTGAGCAAGTCCCTGACATTTTTTCTTGAGATTTAGAGCTTTTGTCCTTCACCAATTGTTCCTTTTTTTTTTGTCTGTTGTACATGTTTGGCAGACATACAGACGATGTCACGATGTCTCTAAAATAAATAAACGCCGTTTGAGTCACACATGCAACATTGATCATACCATTAGGAGGAATACGCACACACACAAACACACACACACATACACCCAATCTGTTACCATGGCAACACCTACCCTTGACGCACACGCACGCACATGCACACACACACACACACACACACAGGAGGCAGATGGGGCAGCGGTCTAAAATGTATATGCTTTTTGATATGTTTCTCATTCAGGCAATCATGTTGGTGTCATGCAGCGGCACAGCCAGACATGAGCGTGTGTGAACTGTCAACGAGCTGCCTCCACACCATACAGCTACCAATATATCACTACGTGACGAGAACGGAGCTCCACAATAAAACACTGCATGTTTCATATCATATTATTTCATACCATTGATACCAAAATAATGCCTTTTCCTCACACTCGCTTTTTTGCACCCGTGCAGTTGAGCGTCATGTAGAGCAGACTCACACGCAGAGGCGCTGGGGCACAGACGGCTGTCGTCTGTGTGATGTACTGAAGTCTGTACCAACCCGTTTGACAGTTGCATCATTTGAATCATGGTGGGGGGGCTGCTCTGAAGTAGAAGCCTTTAAAATGCACATTAGATAGCACAGCGACGTGCACATTCACATAGCATGTGCGTGCACATTTCATAGTTTGCAATTAGTCTTTCTAAAGGGAATTTTATTTGCTATTCAGCTCAGACTGGTCTCTTAAAATATGAGTCAGGATGTCAAGGGTCCCCGCAAGAGTAATCATATGTTTTCATGAGCTGGAATCCCAGGACCAGAACTAAAGTTTGTCTTTGTCTAGATTCAGGAAAGTTTGATAGCCTCCTTATTTCAGTGCTCCAAAGATTTCGCTGAAACCAAACAAGCCACTCCCGATGGATGGATAAAACAGACTCTACCATCAGTCTGTCCACCTGAGAGTGGTTTGTTATCTAAAACTAGTCTATAGTCTATTACCATGGACAGATACACATACACCCCCAATCTATTATTGAACAAAAGGCTCACGCCTCTGCTCAGCCCTTCAGGGAGGAATCCATCCCTCCATCCCAGAATAATTTCACACATCAGTAGGTACACAAAAGAGAGAGAGAGGGAGGAAGAGAGGGAAGGGGAAGGAAGAGAGGAGAGGACAGAGAGGAGGAGGAGGAGTGGACGGGGTAAAAATGTATGGGGTCACAGCTCAGTGCTCGTGGGAGGCCAAGGTGTCGGGGAGAGCCATGCGTGACAAAACAGAGATCAGAGGATCATATGCAATCGGGCAGATGTGCAAGAAGGCAAACACACATACATGTGCGCACACACACTCAGATAACCACAAATACTTGCACAGATATTCACATGCCAAGAAAAAGGTGAGAATAAGGACATATCAGATGAAGACTTGTAAAGATTGGGTCTGACTTAATCAGGGGCATCCAAACACAGAAAAGTAATCTCTTTATCTACCGCATTCTGCTCTTCTTATTCACACACACACACACACACAAAGGATAATCCTAATTCTAAATGCAGACATGTATAAACAGCATCCAGAAACCCAGCACCCAAACAGCGAGGACGATGAAACACAAAAAGCAATTGTGGATTTCCTTATGTATAAGCATATGGAAATTAAGAATTCAATGTAAACCCACAAAAGTATACATGTACACCCAAACACAGACACACACACACACACATGTCTATACACTGAATAATTACTGGGCGTTATCAACACACTATTTGTCAAAAGCACATTGTCACACTGAATGAGCAATATCTAGACCAGAACAGTATCATATTTTAAGCTAACACACACACACACACATTGAGGGGATGCGACTGAATAAATAAATTGATTCAAGTTTGACAGCTGACTTGACAGCTGATGGCTGATTGGTCTGGAAATCCCACATAAAATTGCGTTATATGGTGGACTTACACACCCTACATGTGTATAAAATTTGATGACCAATGATGATTTCAATTTTCAATATGCTGCTGAGGAAAACTACTCTACTTCTTGCAATGTCTGCAATACAGACAGATAAAAATCAACAAACACAGAAAAAAATCAATACTTTTGTTGCAGCAGCTGCAAAATAATCGACCACAATAATCTGGAGTCCTGCATATCCCTGACAGACACACTCACACGCGTAGTTAGAGACACATACGCAGACTGAAATACATACATGCACTAGATGCACAGCGAGCATCCCACTATGAAAGCACCACGCAAAAGGAGCAGCAGACACAATGGAGTGTTTAAGTATGCAGGAAACTTTATGCCTGGGTGGAAGAGGAGCTTTGAAGGAATCCGCTGAGGGACACCCAACCTCCCCCTGAACTGAGCCTGTACCTCCTCATCAGAGAGAGAGCCTGGCATAGCGAGAGAGAGAAAGAGAGAGGGGAGGAGAGGAAATGAAAGATAAAGATGGAGAGGATGAGATGGTGAGTTGAAAGGGAGACTTATGGAGAAAAAGAGGGAGAAAGGGCAAGAGAGGGGGCAGCAACAAGGTGCTCTGGTCTGGTCCCTGCGCCTTGTGCACAATTGCTCTTGGTTAGGCTGATGAGTGGAAGTCCCTAACCAACAGCGGTCACGTTGTTCTGAACCGTACACACACACACACACACACACACACACACTACACATACACATACACACACACTGCCTATTCATGTGAGCACACTGTTCAGTAGGCGCCGTGCTTAACTCCCAGTATGACCTTCATTGAGATGGATTGCATGAAAAATGTAATGACTTTCCTGAGAGAAAAACCACAGGCCAAATCAGCTTTGCATTGCATAATAATGCTGGAGTTGGTAATCAATAACACAAACACACAAACACACATCCATAATGGAGTGCACAGCCTGCACATGGAGAAAATGTCCTCGCAGAGGCCAACCACATCACAATGGATGGAGCAAACCACCAGTGGAGAGCTGTGCAATGCATAAACAAGGAGCTATTGACGATAAATGCCTGCATCCATTTCCACCCATCAAACACTTCCCTAAGCTAACAGCTTAAGTCTGGAGCAACATGCAACTCTGTAAAGCTTTTCACACCCCAAATGATTAGCTCAGGGTTATCTTTGGCCCTGAGTAAAGAGTTGTCCCAACCTAATTTGGCCCCGTTTTACATTGTACCACTTAGCCAGCAGCGGAATTTAAGTTATCTATTGTTCGTGCTGCAAATGTGATGCTAATTTTGGCCAGAGCAGGGCAAACTCAGCCCTACATTAATGAGTGGTAGCTGTGTATTTGAGTGCAAACTTCAACAGTTGGCGCATAAGAAAAGTTTGGTTAAGTATGGTTAACAGTGAGTAAAGTGAGGTGCAAAGAGCCCTAAAGTTACTTAAACTGAACTCACTTTTATGATCAAGTCCTCTGGGTGCATGGTCACTGCTTTTGTTGTTTATACCTCATAGACAGCTTTTCATTTTTTCCTCTGTTTTTTGTTTTGGAGGAAAACATTACACATCGTAAGCAGAGCATCGTTTTCACACATACCGCTAAGCAGAAAAAAGCAACTATGTGCAGAAATGTGCCACACATTTAACAGCTTTCTGTGGTTGCGTAGCAACAATGTAGATAACAATCTTTATCCTACTGACCATAGGTTTTTTGAACCCAGTAACCCCCGGCAGCAGAAACATTCAATCTGTAGCCTCATTTCTTCTTTCTTAGCCTCTAAGTCCTATAGTTTTAGACCCAGGAGTCCCTGATCCCTGCGCCTTAACCCGGAGTTGTTTGGATTAGAAAGCAAAATAGACAGCAACATGCCAAATGGAATGTACAGTCAGTGGGGGATTTTGGCTGGGAGCTCAGGTTGTTGTTTTTTTTATTTCCTAGTGTCACAGTTTTAGGGTCCCATAATGAAAAGCTGCCATTGTGTTTGTTTACCTCCTCTTCATCTCTCAATGTGACATTAGCTAGAGATGCGTCACCAGTAAAAAAAACAAAAAACAAAAAAACAACAACACTGAGTTCATCTCTCTGTCACAGATATTTCCCTCTTGAGTGTGTTTCATTCTCACCTCGTTGGTGTTCCAGCGATGGCGCTCCTTGGGCAGAGAGGAACATTTGGGTAGACTCTAGCAGCTTCTTAGGAAGGTAGATCTTCAACTGGCCTGGCTCATCTGGAGTGGAGGGAGGGGGTGTATGGGTGGGTGGGGGAGGACAGGGGGTGAAGATAAAGGAAGATAAATGAGGGATGAGTAGGAAGAGGAGAGAAAATTTCTCATCAGACACAGAGACATTGCGAGAGGAGAATACCAAAATGCATCCCACCATCTCTGGGATCTGGCTGAATAAAATCATAACAAACTTTTATTGTGTAGCATTTCTAATGGCTTAATGTGACCTTAAGTAAGTGAATTTACAAAGAGATTTGTTCAAGCCTGAAGGACAGGAGCTTTAATTAATTTTATTAAAAGAAAATTTGGTCTATCCCGTACTTGATTTGTAATAACTTTCAGTGAATTCAGAATCAGAAATATAGCTGAGGATTTTTGGCATAGCAGTGAAAGGAGATGTCAGGCTGATATTTTTGTACAGTCCAGCAAGTACATTTCAATTGCAAACAATCTTTGTTTGATATTTCCACATCATCTCTAAAAAAGTGTGTCTCATTATATTTTATTCACTTATGGGTGATTCACAGTGATGTAGATATGTAAGGCTGATAAGTTTCTCCATCAAGGTGCACGATGCAAACAACAGTTAAGTGTGCAGTGCGCAGAGGGAGTGGCAGTGCACTTATTTTTGGACAGCAGGTGGAGGTGCACAGCGCACCTGAGGCCCTCCCAGAGTCAGATTTGGATTAAGAAGAAGCAATTATCATACATTATCCGTACATTTGGGGTTGGTTACAATCACAGCCAATCGCATGGGCATCTCTTATCCCCTTTAAAAGCAATGCTCTCCCCACAGTGTTATACAGACAGTTCGGTAATGGAGTAGAGACTCCGGGCTAGCTCCTCCTGAGAGGAAACTAATATTCTTCAACGGGAGCTGGAGAGTTGCAAGTTCAAATACATAACAGCACAAATGCTGCTACGGGCAGGTGATGTTTAATTTGAAGTTTAAATCATGTTCCTGGACATGCTGAAAGTCCTCAGAGGACCAGGTTTTCTGTGAGTAATGATGCACTATTTTATTTAGAACCAACTCCTCAACCACAGGTGAGGCAACAGGGATTGGTAAAAAAAAAGAAAAAAAGGTCAACTTTCACCTCCTTGGCATCATTGCCCTGAAGAATGAAGTCTGGTGATATTTTATATTTTTGTTACTATCTACACACCCAGCAACCAATTGATACTGCTAACAAGTACTGCCTGTGTAACCCAAAGTCTAATAGTGCATGTTTCTCTGCCATAAACCTTTACTATTCAAAAACTACTAAAAACACATCAGTGAGCCACACCGTTGCACTAAGTGACATGTTCCTTCATTATGATGAACACAGGCACTGTGGTTTATTTTGAGTAAATCCCACATACACCATTCTGCTGCCGGAAATACTCATACACCAAATCCACAGCTGAAAAATGAGCCCCTGTTTGAGTAACATTTGCTAAAAGCTACAGTGCCCAGCTGGTTTGAGAAACTGAGAAAAAATGTAACTATATATTTGTAACCTGTTTTTAAAGATTTAAGTCTTTCAGAACCATGGGGCTTAAGGCTGAGAGCCACAAGCAGGACAGAGAAGTATTTCAGTATTGAGAAATGGACTAACACATTGTTGATTTTAGTCTTTTCAAGTGATTTTGTTGACAATAACAAAGCTAGCCTTATCCTAATTGTTTTTTTTTTTCAGTGTAATGTGACTACTGGTGGAAAAATGTATAATAAAACAGACAAATAAAACATGAATAATAGAGGTTTGTTTAGTTTTGGAGAGAGCTATAAGAGTGCAAAGCCACCAAAACTACATGGCGCTGCCAGATTACCCATGAAACTGCCCCTACTGTGCCTCTCCTCCTCCCACTGCGGCGCATAGAGAATCACCAATATTGAATAGGTGCTGGTAAGGGAAAAAAAATCCCACTGCGCCTCAGGAAAATACCACTTCACCAGCGCAAAGCGTCTGCACAAAGATAGAGCCCTGTATGTGTATGTGTGTGTGTGTGTGTGTGTGCGCCTGTTTGTGAGTGTGTGCCCAACGGGTGTGCCGCTCAGAAGTCAAAGAGAGCAAGCACTCAAAGGTTATTGATAAGCATTTGAGTAGAGGGCGTCCATTCATGACTCCCCTGGGAAGATAGGAATTATACTCTACCTGAGGGCAGACGACAGAGCAAGAGTAAAAGAGAGATAGGTGGGGGGTGGGGGGGTCAGAGCGGGGAGACAGAGAGAGAGGCAGGGAGACAATGAGCCACAGAGAGACAGTTAATGAAAAAAAAAAACTTTGAGAGAGAAGAATCAGAAAGTACGAATTTTGCAAGGACAGGAGATGAAACAAGGTAACACAAAGACAAAGAGAGGCGAGTATTGTGTGAGGACATGAGTGGGGTCTATGTGGGTGTGTGTGTTCATGTGAGTGCGTAGGTGTCTGAGCATGTGAGTGTGTGTGTTTGTGTCAGTAGGAAGTGTGTTCAGGCACGTATGCTCCCCCTAATCAATTATGCATTTATTAATAGAAGGCCTGAGAAGACAGAATTTCAAACAGCTGAACGGTGCAGCAGCTTAGTTAAACAGCTGAATGGTGCAGCTTAGTTAAAGCCTAATTTCTTTTTTAGCAGCACTCCAGCCTCTCTGCTATGAATGCCAATCAGCGTTTAAACCCCACCCCTCCTGGCTATAACCCCCTCCCCTCCCCCTGCTGTTCTGAAGAATTCTCATCAGAGCCTCGCCTTTGAAATGTACCAGAACCACCACATCAAACAAGCCCGTAGCACATGCGTAGGCACACACACAAACACCCGAGCGCACACGCACACACGCTCATACATGCAAACAGACACACACATACACATGCAGTGCCTGCCGATCAAAGACCACACATCACAGTATTTGTCCCAGAGTGGCTTTTTTTTTTTTTTATCAGTGACCTTGGTACTGAAATCCCTTTCAAAGCACACCTTCATGGACACGACCATCATCTTAACCTATCCTTACATTTGCTCTCCCCGCTGACAAGGAATGGAAGACCAACTTTGCAGATTTTGTTGAATGCTGATGAGCTTTTTACACCCCAAAGAGTTGTATCTTGTATTTCTAACAATCCTGAACCGGAGAATGTGTCCCTGTTTTAAAAAATTCAGCCCGGGTACTGTCGCAATCGTCTTTTCCATCTGTTCCAAATGGCTCTCGGTGGAGCTGTTCTGTGGTGTGACATGGGGCAAAAACTTCTCTTTTGTTTCTGGCTACCCAGGAAAATGAACCATCCCGAGACACGGGGGAGAACCCATCTAAATATGGAAATTCAACGCCGCTCACATTTATATTTGTGTTTAAAATAATAAAACAATTCCAGTACCTGCATTTCTTCATGTGATTCCCTCAGCAGTAAGCCAAAAATCCTGGCTGTACATAGATCACGCACTCACACGCACTTGCTTAATCTAGTAAAAGAGAGTCCAAAAGAGTGACAAAGCCTGAATGCTAATGTGAAACTGATGGCTCATTAAGTCATATAGAGGTACGCGTGCTAAAAGTGAAAGTGTTCGACCAAAGTGAAACATTGCTTTGGTAGCCTATCAAATGCCATAATTTAGACTGGAATCACATAGAAGAGCAGCCTCTGACTGATGAATATTTTACCTCATAAAACTGTCATCTCCATATTTAACACAGAAACAAGCCAATGCCCTTGTGAGATGGCTGTCAGTTAATTATAAAACTCTCCTCAGTAAAGAGAGAGAAAAACGCTCCAAATGCAACTCTTAACTCTCCCCCTACTGATATTAGGAGGCATCAGGGGAAATTTTCACATTTTCCCCCCTTTTTGGGATGAAATTAATGTGACAGAAAGAAAGGCTCATTGCACAGCAGCTAGATAGAGGGATGGGAGGGAGGGCAGGAGGGAGGGAGCGCCAGGGCAGGGAGAAGAAAGGGGGTGGGGGGGGGGGGAAGCATAGCATGGGATGAGCAAGAGTGCAGGAAGAGGGAGGGAGAGACGAGAGAAAGCGGGAGAGCAGGGGGGCGGAGGGGGTGCGTGGGGGGTGGGGGGGTGGAGAGATGGGCGTGCATGCTAATTTTATCATTCTGCTGATAAACTTTTCCTCCAGTAATCCTCCAGCTGGGACGAGAGAACAGATAGGAGACAGGGATAGGCTCGGGAAGTCTCAGCTCATATTAAACAGCCATCCCAAACAGAACTCTCTGTTCTATTCTATTCTATTCTATTCTTCCTCAGATTTTCTCTTAATTCTTTATTTGCTATTTTGTGACAGTCACATTTTCTCCCATCCCTCTTGACAAAATAAGAGGGTCTGGTGCAGGTATGAAGCCATCTGCTCCTTTTGAGATGAAAAAGGGGGTGGGGTGTGTGTGTGCGTGCGTGTGTTGGGAGGAGGGGGGGGGTTAGATGAGGGGTGGGGAGTGGTGGTAGTTTCCACATACCTTCCCTCCCTATACCAATAACCCCCACCACCTCACTAAGCACCATGTCTGTCTGCTCCTCCTCACATCTGTTTATTTTCCTCCAATTTGTCCCCC
>BRZM01001246.1:76597-147769 GCA_033238685.1 Lates japonicus | reverse complement strand
CCCAGTGTCATCATCATAAAACCAAGAAAATGTCCCAGATAATACTCAAGGTTTATGTTATGGTCAACAGTTTTGATTATTTTAGCTTCGTTTATAAGAAACAATGTTTTCCCATCATTTTGTGAATGCTGGATAACACTGAATAGTATAGTACCTTTAGAGTCTTTTCAAGCTGGGATGAACATTTCAGTGTCACTTAAAATTTCCTAGGATATGATTATTTCTTCATTAATCTACATCACAGAAAAAAGACACTTTATTTCCAGAACATGCCTGAGAATCATCACAATTTTAAGTTATTTGCCAAAACATAATAATTAAGGGCAACCAGTAACGTGAGGAGATTGCCTTTTGTATAAATATAAATGTCCAGGTCAATATTAGTATTTGGGATGAAGGAGGACACCATTCAAATGACATGTTTTGTTTTTGTTTTTTTAAAATATAATAGAAATTCGAGGATGAGCCTAGTACCAAAGCAACAGAAAGGTTATTGCAGGTTATGGGAAGCCACAGGTTAAAGTTCTTTTAGCAGAAAAGAACAGGAACTGATGACGTGATTTCCTTTCTCGTTTCGAGCATTGCTGTATTTTTCTCCGCAACTTTCTCTGCAACTCAGATTGGTTCCTACATTCAGCAATACGGCAGCAAATGCACAAGAATATCTCAGTTCATATCACATCCAGCCATTCAGCATCCTCTGCCCCAGGACCTTCTATACTGATTCTACTTACGTAATGTTCCATAACCAAAAAGCAAATGAGCAATGCTAAAATGTCACATGTAGCAATACCTTTAAAGCTAAGTACTTGTTATGACAAAAATATTAAAACTCTAAAAAGATTCTCTCTGCAAATAAATATTCAAGTATTCACACCATCTCTATCTGTAACAGCTCACTTGGAAATGTTGTTCTCTCTGTCAGCATACATTCCTCTAATCTGCTTGCGTCTTCTCCCCCTGCAGTGTCTTCTATCTTCACCGTACCAAATGTCAAGCTGCAGACAGAGAGCGGGGACAGCATACAGGTGTGTGCACGAAGGAACAGTCATGGAAAGGCATCCTCTGGCAGCAAACACTGACCTGAGGCAGCATGCTGCACATGACTGCCTGACAGGTACGTGCTCATTACCATGCAAGAAGCAAATACAAACCATATTCAGCAGCAGCATGCAGTTCCATGCACTCACAAGCAGAAACTTAAACACACATATGGAGGCAAACCTGAACCAGTAATGATCTGAATGAGAAACTCAATGGAACATGGTTACTGCAGGTCCTTAAAAAGTCTTTCAAGGTTTATATCTTAACATGTCTGGAATTTTAGAACGAGTGGCATTCAGCCTTAACTGTAGCAGTGATGCAACAATTGACTGTAGCTATATCCGCATTAGGGATAGACCGATTATTGGCCGGGCCGATTATCAGCGCCGATATTCGGCATTTTGACGCATATCGGCATCGGCCCTTTTTTTTAAATCCGACTGTTCAAGTTTTCATTTAACTTTATAAGACATGCTGCTGAGCCTGGGAGCTCTCTGCACTTTTTCTTAGAATTTTAAAACAAAGATGTCTATTGTCTAAGATAAAAAAACAACCTTTAACATGTTGCAAATCTGAAAAGCTGTTTAATAAACATATGCTTAAAGGCATTTAAACGAAGTTAAGTGTGTCCAAAATTTTGATGCCAATATTTTCGCTTTTACTGCTCGGCCTCCTTGACTACTAATAATTGGTATCGGTATTGGCCCTGAAAAAACCATATCGGTCTATCTCTAATCCACATTTTTATTTTCTATTTATTTATGCATTAAACAGCTTACAATTGGCAAAGTATGTTAAGTGTGCCTTTTGTCATAGTGACTCACATTTTGACCTTGAGGAAAGAAGAATGTTTCCATTTCTTATTTGAGGGCAGAAATCATGCTAACATACCAACCTGAATCTAAGCTTGCCTGCTTTTGGCTGCTTAAACCACAGTTCAATTCTTACAAGATATCTATCACAGTAGATTTGTCCTTTTGAGATGGGGTCAGTGCTGATGTTGTCCAAGAGGGTAAAAAACACTGGTAGGCAACTAGTAACAAAAATGTATGATTAGGTGTCCATGTTATCCCTTCAAAAATGGAACATGTTTTCCACATTTCATGCATACATCCAAATGTAGTGCCCAAACCATCTCATCTGAGTCCCTTCATTATTAAGGAGCAGAAGCTCTACTCCAAGCTCTAGATCTCTGGCATCATCTGCAAAAAGCAGAGATTCAAATGAGGTTCCCTAACTGGACACACTCCTCACCTTGGCTGCACCCTGAGATCCTGTCCACAAATATCACAAGCAGGATCAGGGAAAAGGGGCAACCCTTCCCGAATCCAACACCCACTGTTTGACTTTGTGCCAAGAACACGGACACAGCTCTCTCTTTGTTTGTACAAAGACCGAATGGCTTGCATCAGCAGCCCCAGTACCCCATACCCCCAACAGGGTCCCCTGTGGGACACAGTCATAGGTAGTCTCCAAGACCACAAAACACATCTAGACTGGATGGTCAAATTCCCATGACATCCTGAGCACTCCTGCAGGGGTGAAGAGCTGGTCCAGGCATCCTTCTTCAGCCTGATGGCTTCCCTCATGGGCTTCTATTGTAAAAATAATGGATTCGCATGGTAAATGTAAAGGCCTATACTATGCTGGAAAGAGTAGAAAGAGAAGCTTCCCTACTAAATTGTACCTTAAGATATTTCTACTATCTCCAGCTAGCAGCTACTACCAAGTAGCAAGCATGTACAATTTAGTGGGGAAGCTTCTCTTTCTACTCTTTCCAGCATAGTATAGGCCTTTACATTTACCATGCGAATCCATTATTTTTACAATAGAAGCCCATGAGGGAAGCCATCAGGCTGAAGAAGGATGCCTGGACCAGCTCTTCACCCCTGCAGGAGTGCTCAGGATGTCATGGGAATTTGACCATCCAGTCTAGATGTGTTTTGTGGTCTTGGAGACTACCTATGACTGTGTCCCACAGGGGACCCTGTTGGGGGTATGGGGTACTGGGGCTGCTGATGCAAGCCATTCGGTCTTTGTACAAACAAAGAGAGAGCTGTGTCCGTGTTCTTGGCACAAAGTCAAACAGTGGGTGTTGGATTCGGGAAGGGTTGCCCCTTTTCCCTGATCCTGCTTGTGATATTTGTGGACAGGATCTCAGGGTGCAGCCAAGGTGAGGAGTGTGTCCAGTTAGGGAACCTCATTTGAATCTCTGCTTTTTGCAGATGATGCCAGAGATCTAGAGCTTGGAGTAGAGCTTCTGCTCCTTAATAATGAAGGGACTCAGATGAGATGGTTTGGGCACTACATTTGGATGTATGCATGAAATGTGGAAAACATGTTCCATTTTTGAAGGGATAACATGGACACCTAATCATACATTTTTGTTACTAGTTGCCTACCAGTGTTTTTTACCCTCTTGGACAACATCAGCACTGACCCCATCTCAAAAGGACAAATCTACTGTGATAGATATCTTGTAAGAATTGAACTGTGGTTTAAGCAGCCAAAAGCAGGCAAGCTTAGATTCAGGTTGGTATGTTAGCATGATTTCTGCCCTCAAATAAGAAATGGAAACATTCTTCTTTCCTCAAGGTCAAAATGTGAGTCACTATGACAAAAGGCACACTTAACATACTTTGCCAATTGTAAGCTGTTTAATGCATAAATAAATAGAAAATAAAAATGTGGATTAGAGATAGACCGATATGGTTTTTTCAGGGCCAATACCGATACCAATTATTAGTAGTCAAGGAGGCCGAGCAGTAAAAGCGAAAATATTGGCATCAAAATTTTGGACACACTTAACTTCGTTTAAATGCCTTTAAGCATATGTTTATTAAACAGCTTTTCAGATTTGCAACATGTTAAAGGTTGTTTTTTTATCTTAGACAATAGACATCTTTGTTTTAAAATTCTAAGAAAAAGTGCAGAGAGCTCCCAGGCTCAGCAGCATGTCTTATAAAGTTAAATGAAAACTTGAACAGTCGGATTTAAAAAAAAGGGCCGATGCCGATATGCGTCAAAATGCCGAATATCGGCGCTGATAATCGGCCCGGCCAATAATCGGTCTATCCCTAATGCGGATATAGCTACAGTCAATTGTTGCATCACTGCTACAGTTAAGGCTGAATGCCACTCGTTCTAAAATTCCAGACATGTTAAGATATAAACCTTGAAAGACTTTTTAAGGACCTGCAGTAACCATGTTCCATTGAGTTTCTCATTCAGATCATTACTGGTTCAGGTTTGCCTCCATATGTGTGTTTAAGTTTCTGCTTGTGAGTGCATGGAACTGCATGCTGCTGCTGAATATGGTTTGTATTTGCTTCTTGCATGGTAATGAGCACGTACCTGTCAGGCAGTCATGTGCAGCATGCTGCCTCAGGTCAGTGTTTGCTGCCAGAGGATGCCTTTCCATGACTGTTCCTTCGTGCACACACCTGTATGCTGTCCCCGCTCTCTGTCTGCAGCTTGACATTTGGTACGGTGAAGATAGAAGACACTGCAGGGGGAGAAGACGCAAGCAGATTAGAGGAATGTATGCTGACAGAGAGAACAACATTTCCAAGTGAGCTGTTACAGATAGAGATGGTGTGAATACTTGAATATTTATTTGCAGAGAGAATCTTTTTAGAGTTTTAATATTTTTGTCATAACAAGTACTTAGCTTTAAAGGTATTGCTACATGTGACATTTTAGCATTGCTCATTTGCTTTTTGGTTATGGAACATTACGTAAGTAGAATCAGTATAGAAGGTCCTGGGGCAGAGGATGCTGAATGGCTGGATGTGATATGAACTGAGATATTCTTGTGCATTTGCTGCCGTATTGCTGAATGTAGGAACCAATCTGAGTTGCAGAGAAAGTTGCGGAGAAAAATACAGCAATGCTCGAAACGAGAAAGGAAATCACGTCATCAGTTCCTGTTCTTTTCTGCTAAAAGAACTTTAACCTGTGGCTTCCCATAACCTGCAATAACCTTTCTGTTGCTTTGGTACTAGGCTCATCCTCGAATTTCTATTATATTTTAAAAAAACAAAAACAAAACATGTCATTTGAATGGTGTCCTCCTTCATCCCAAATACTAATATTGACCTGGACATTTATATTTATACAAAAGGCAATCTCCTCACGTTACTGGTTGCCCTTAATTATTATGTTTTGGCAAATAACTTAAAATTGTGATGATTCTCAGGCATGTTCTGGAAATAAAGTGTCTTTTTTCTGTGATGTAGATTAATGAAGAAATAATCATATCCTAGGAAATTTTAAGTGACACTGAAATGTTCATCCCAGCTTGAAAAGACTCTAAAGGTACTATACTATTCAGTGTTATCCAGCATTCACAAAATGATGGGAAAACATTGTTTCTTATAAACGAAGCTAAAATAATCAAAACTGTTGACCATAACATAAACCTTGAGTATTATCTGGGACATTTTCTTGGTTTTATGATGATGACACTGGGTTATGGAGGGGGATATGGAGAGGGATATGAAATGGTAATTCAACATAAAGAAAATATCTCCAGAACCAATAGCTACCCCCACTCCATAGCTCAATTGACTCATTGTTGTTTTGGTTATATTATAGGAAACAATTGTGATAAAAAGCTGTTTATTTAGTAGATCACAAATTCCTATTGGGACAAATGGATTCAGATACTTGCTCTAGTCTGAAAATAGCACACTCTCTTCTCTAACTTGAAAGTTAAGGCAGTGGGTTTTGTCAAGAAAGCAGGGGAACAAGAGGACAACTGCTCTGTCTAAACACTCTTTTGTTTCATGTCTACATACATGTAAATCTATCAGAGTCCAGAGACACAGGAGGGTTTTTCCAAGGCCTTTGCTCTCACTTCTGGCGCTGCCAGACACCCACACACTCTCTCTAAAATCAAATTAGAAATGTCACAATCCAATCCACACAGCAACAGCAACCTCAGGAGCTCTATTGTCTCAATAATTCTGTCATTGTTCCCAGTAATCTGTCTGGGTATTGTCTGAATAAATCCATGATACACATGATAATAGAGTGCACAGTGGGTCATAGAAAACATTCTGGCCCTCCCTATAGGGATAACATGGGACATTGACTTGAAATGTTCATCAGTTTCTAAACCACACTGATGGTTGATATTCTTGGCAAGTATATCTTTGACATGGTGTTTCAGAGTATTGTTAATACAGGGTGTTTTAACAACAGAGCAGTATGTTTGTACTGGACCATTTCCTTTGGCTCCAGTCTTTTCTGTTGTTGATTACTATGCTGTGGTTGTAGCCACATGCAGAGTAGATTAATTAGCCAGTTCTTTATCTCACATCCATTTCTCATTTGCATAATTTTGACACATCCTTCCTCCACAAAAGTACAAGCGGCAAATCCACACTTGTCTTCCACACACACGGAGGATACTTTGTGTTTATCCACTCTTGTCCTCATTTGATGAAACCGTTTTAATACACTCCCATTCTTCCCTCAGTGGTTCTGCTGCTTTGCCTCTGTCACACGTGGATGCAGAAAAGAGAGAATCTGAGTGACAGAGATAAAGAGAGGAGGGAGAGGAAGAGAGAGAGAGAGCAAGCATGACAAGAATCAAAATGAGCCATCTCTCTTCTCTCTCTATCTTAGTGACCGCTGCTTTCAGACATGACAACCTGCTGGGTGCTGATAACAGGATTAATAATGCTGAAAAATCCTAATCGGAGGGAATTAAAGACGGAATTCTCCCATTAAAATTACCACCATGTCAGTGGCAACACACTCAGGTCTGCTGAGCAGGCTTTTCACTCCACTAATGAATAACAGCTTAAAGGATTGGTAATGTATGTATATGTAGCCTGTCAAATAATATGGATAAGCAGTCATATCTGACATATTTTCATGCAATAACACAATTGTGGGATTAATTGAAATATAGCCTAACTCTGAACACCCAAAACACACATGGCAAAACAGTATTAATACAAGTGTGCCTCTAAACTGAAGATGTTTAAAGCTAAGATGTTGTGTGTTTCTAAGGTACTGTGTTTTTTAGAGCTGCGGCTCTTATTTAAAGAATGTCTCAGTGTACTGTTACTCTGGGCAAAGCAACCAGTCAGGAAGATAGAAAATCAAACTGAGCATGTTGCGGCAGCCAGCAGAGGTCCGGCTGGGCATACTGTCCCATCGGCATCCACATAATAAGACAGGCTCTCTCTGCATGAACAAAAACAACCCCAGGTCACTGTTTGCTGCCTTCTTACCGAGACAGACAAGGAGAGAGAGAGAGAGAGAGGGAGAGGGAGGAGGAGGATACTGTAAGATCCAGTGGAGCTGAGGGAGCTCAAAGAAAAGAAAAGAAAAAACAAAGGAGAGATGGGGAATCAAAGCAAGAAAAGAGGAGAGAGAGAGAGAGAGAGAAAGAAAGAAAGAGAAACAGAGAAAGGCTTCAGACTCTAAAGGTAACTATATTTGATAAAACAAAATAGACCCATTGAGTTCTTAAAACAATTGTTTTCTTTCTGTTGACTTGCCATTTTTAAAAAATCACCTAAAAGTATTGGAAAACAAAATGTTACAAAGTGCGAAGCAAATCTTCTGAAAAGCTACTCAAAATGTGGCCATTTTTGCAGTACAATAATGACACCCAAGTAATTCTGTTATTAACTATAACTATACTATCATGTATACTAATACAATGAATATGATACATATTGTTCAGTTCTGTACTAATATATACATTTATATATTCAGTGACTTGTGCCATGGACTACCCGGGATTAGCTATTAGCAGTTCCTGTTTGCAACATACCCATGTGTGTACAGACAACTCTTACTGGATTACTGTGATATGAAAAAAATGTAAAACTGTGATGATTCCCAGGCAAGTTCTGAAGTTATAAGGAACGTCTTTTTTCTATGACTTCTAAGTAAATTTCTGAATGTTTCTGTGCAGAAGATGTTGAGGATAGTAATATATCTGTGTATCATGTCTGTGTGTTAAGATTTGACTAAGTTATGCCTCAGACAAGGAGTGTGATCTTTGAGAATGTTCTTTTCCTCCATGAGCTGAGTGTCACAACCACTGCTGCTCTGTTGATAAATGGGCCAAAATACAACAATGCACCCTCTGTGCCTCTCATTCAATTCTCCCAAGGCGAGGTGCACCTATCAGTTTGAGAATGATGACCACTACTTTGACTAAAGCCTTTGTTGTCATGTCATTATACATATAATGATATGTGCATGACATCTGTAAAGCACTACCTCAACTGTACAACAAACAAGTGGTGTTACAGCTACAGTGATGTGTATGTTGGGTTACGTACTGTCCTGCAGCTCCCAGAGCCGTGGAGGAAGGTTGCTGAAGTATTCATGGTTCAGTGCTGCCTGGGCTGACAGCCGGTTCTTTGGGAAGCACTGGAGAAACCTGGAGGCCAACTCCTCAGCATGGTCCACATAGCCCAACCTAACACACATAAACACAAACACTTTATCAGATAGAGCGACCATATGTATATACAGTATGTACAAGTGATGCAGTAGTAAGACCAAAGAAACCAACCACTTCCATTTCATCCAAATAAAAGAGTAAATAAAATAGTACCCTTCTTTCCCTCCATTCATCCCTCTGAGAAAGCAACTCTTTTTCTCCAATACACAGAGCTGCTGACAACAAAAACCAAGCCTTTTAATTATGCTGAAGGTTTGCTGACTCAAGAGGAAAAACACCTCTCAGACACACACACATCCTTACACCTTTCTCTTTAGAGCTTGCATCGCACATGGTGACTGGGTCACTGTGAGAAACAGTGTGTTCATTAAAGCAGGAGGCAAACACAGAAGCAAACTCTATGTGACTGTGCGTGTGTATGTGAGTACATGAATGTGTGTCTGAGTGTGTTCGTATTGGGAGTCACTGAACTCCTGAACCAGCCCTACCTAGCAGCGCCGAGGGGGAAAAAATTGAAAATAAATGAAGAGCAACAAATTCAGTCAGTAATTAGGCATCCACTGCATTAAATAAACATGATGTTATTCAGCGCAGTTCGCTGGCTCGCCGCATGCAGTACTCAGACTGCTTCTCATGTTCTGCAGGCTTCTCATGGTTGGCTCCCTAGTCAAGCACTCTGACAGCCACTCCCATGGCTCTCAATAGGGATCTCAACTCGACTTATCAGCAGAGAGACAGAGGGAGGATAAATCTCTGTTCAACTCATCAACGCCACTCAGCAAAGAGGCAGAGATAAAGTTAATGAAGTCCATCAGGGCCTCTTCTTGCCTCTTTCTCATACAGCTGGAACATTCTGTGTAATTCTACAGCAAAGTTTAAACACAAACTAGTCTGTGTGAGAAACTATACCAATAGAAAAAGGCCCCAGATTACTGTTCCAAAAATATGTGTATCTAAGGCCAGTGGTAATACTGTATCTTTAGATCGGAGCACTTGATACACAGTGTTTTGTACAGCTATTCACAATTTTCAAAGCTCTACCAAGGTAACCTTTACCACAGCTTATACTAAATGTTCGTCAGAGGTTATTTGAGTTGTAAGAGCTTCAAAACCCAGACATTCTAAGGCCAATAGCAACACAGTTCCTCTTGTAGATGGAGGATTAATGATGATTCTGTTCATCTTCTGGTGATTAACATGGCGTCCAAACAGGTACTGTAGATATGTTAACCCCTTAACGCCGATTGTCGCGAATTCGCATCATACCATTTGCATTCAGACTGCAGCCGAGATAGCGTATGCATTCCCCCAATGCCGGTTTGTGCATTCTAAATATGTGCCTAGGAACCTTTTGCAAGCACTGGTTTACTGTAGGACCGTTTGGAGTGTGACCTACATCCAGTAGTTATAGTTACGTAGTAATAGTGTAAATCATAATGTAAATAATAGTCTAAATAATTGTAAACAATTTTGTGGCTTCAATAAAAAATTTACCGTTGGTTACCATTAATGCCTATTGTCGCTAATTTGCATCATACCTGAATGTATATCTATTTTATGTGCTATAGACAAATTAACAATCTCTACTTAATTTAGCATCAGCTTGAAAGCAAAAACACGAATAATTAATTTTTTTATACAATTGTAAATTGTAAATTGCTGTCAACCAGCCTGAGAATAAGTTCATATCTGCAGTAAGATTGATAGTATCTCCTGAATCTATCAAACAGCACCAGGTGATGACACATTCACAGCACAGAGAAGCATTCCTTTTTCAGTGGTGTGTGATGAGTGCTTTTTCATACCACAAAAGGGACCTGGGAGAGGTGCAGCAGAGGAAACAACCTGCCTGTACTGTCCCCTCACCACAGCAGAAAGTGACCAGCAGCTTTGTTTGATCAAAACCCACCAACAGCTCTTTTGAAAGAAAGCTTTAGTATTGTTTGTCTGAAGACACCCCAGGAATACCTTTCACCATGTCTGACTCATTTGACAATGAGGGTGTTGTGAGGGAAACTTGGAATTGTACATGGGCAAACAGGCATTAACATGCAACTATTATAGCTGTCAAGTACTGTATACAGTGGTAATGTTTTCCAACATATCACATTTTGATGCAAAAAAATTCAAAACAACATTCGCTGTTGGCCCACAATGTATTCTTATTAGGGTTAAATAGCTGGGACCTGGGAAAGGTGGGCTTATATGTGAGATTTCTGATTCTGTCCACACATCATCAAGAGATCAGACAGTGATTGTGTCTGGCAGATTCCAAGTGTGGATGTGTGTGATTGTGATGAAGATGTTCCTTGACCGAAGCCTGGAGATATTCTGTTTACAATCATGTAAAACAGAGAGAAAAAGCAAATCATCATCATCATCAGGAAGGCTGGAAACAGCAGCTTTGCCATTTTTCCTTAATTAAGATACTTATGTGTTTAATTAGCTACTAAAAAAATGTCTATTATTACATAGATTATATATACCATTACTTTATTGACTCTTAGTACTAGTAACAAGAGTAAGAAAATTGTACTCAGGCTTGTATAATGTGAAATCTGATCAAAGATAATTAATTTATCTTAGTCTTTACATTGAGAAGCAACCCTGTTGTATATATATATTCAATCAAACTGCTCAATTTCCATCAAATCAGCAGCGTAAGACGTGAATTTGAAGAACCAAGAGAGGACAACTACTTGCCAATCCTGTCTGGTCCTCGTTTAGTTATTTTTAGATTTTTCCTTTTTTAGATTCCGAAAGAAAATAAACAATCTTCTCTGCCTTCTCTGCTGGCCTAAACACTGTCACAATCACTAAATTATATTTTTATATATGTTTTCCCCATTAATACTCTATGTATTAAATTGTTCAGAATAGTCTATTCTCTTTATAGCTTCATAGCTTTCCTTCTTGTTTGCTGCTTCCAATACAGTCTGTTTATGTCAGAGCTTTTATCCAATCAGATTTCAGCGCTGTGTTGCCAAGTCAAAAGAAATCTTCCTTGAGGCCTTCAGAATTAACAGTGCAGGCCCCTGTAATTAAAAATAAATGGTGATGAAACTGTTCCCTCACAGATCCTTTAAACAATCAGATTTCAAGTTGGCGAGACCAGGGGCCATCTAGCAGGCCTACGATAATGTAAGTATTTCCATGTCAATTGATTGGATGGTCAGAGAGCGTCAGAACTAGCAAACTGAATGTGTAGCTACTAGCACAAGCTAAAACATGTTAGTATAGATTTAATAGCTGTTTTATTTAACCCACGATGGCTGGAGGAGGAGGAAGAGTTCAGTAACTCTGTTGTAGAGGTTATCTGTGCGTCTCAGTTCCCACTATAAGTCCTTTTCTATCACCATGGAGACTAATGCTGAAAGTTGAGTTGCCCAGTCGTATTTCTCATTTTTTAATTCACTTTAGAGCTGAGAGTGTCCACTCGACAGAAGCAGTTTGATTTATCTACAAATAATCAACAGTTTCGGTGAGTAAAAACCATTTTACCTATATGTATTGTTTACATTCTTGTCATGTTATTAGTTAATATTGATGCTTCTGCTGGAGATGATGTGTGTGGCTCAGCTGTAGCTGCAGTGTTGGAGACCTATTGAATTGTGTTATTTGGGTTCTGTTATACTGCACTTCTTTATATTTGTTTGATGGTTTCTATAGCTGTGACATCATAATGACGGTATAAAGAGGTGGGTTACTTCAGGTAGGACACCACTGAGGGCCTAGGTGTGAAATACACGGCCTGCAACTGGAAACCATAACCAACTTGGTGGATGTAATTTAAGTACAACATGGACCTGATACAGCCTCAAGTTTACATGTAAGTCTCTGTATTTTGCATTTCACTATCATCTATACAGAGTTGTAATACTATACAGGTCAAGCACATCAAAAAACTATAAACCCTGACTGATACATTGCACATGAATCATTTACATTTTCACAGCTGGAGGGAGAAAAACAGTGCAAAGAAAAAGGACTGAGAGCAGAAACAAGAGAGCAAGAGAGGGTGAGCCAACTCACAGGGCAGAGACAAAGTGAGTGTATATGTTCATATCAAATTCATCGTTCCCTGGCCTATGATAAAAGGCAGCAGTGAGGAAGTGATGGTCATTAACATTCCAACTCACTTTCTTTCCTCACATTTTTATTTCCTCCTGGACAGGAGCAAGGCCAGGAGACCAGGAGAGCACAGGCTGAGAGGGAACTCACTCTACTCTGCTTTTCATTTGTCATTAGATGGTTTCACTGAAATCTCTAAATGCTCTCTGTACAATAATACTGTAGATAACCTCCATCAACCAGCAAGCAAGCTGGTTAGTTTGAATTCAATGGAAAATGTAATGGGCGACCTCTGAAGTACACAATGAACTGATATAATAGGGGCCTTAATGTGGTTCCTACTTTATCAAATTATCCAGTTTTGTGTTTATATGTAAGTAGGAGAAGGTGCTTATTGGAAAACTACAATTTTGACAATTTTTTAAAACTTTTTTTGGGGGAACTGACAACATAATTATGAAATTTAACCACAGTATTGAAGTTTTGATACTATTGATTTTATAGCATAGAAACATTTTACCTTGAAACTATCTGTCTGATTTCAGGTGATTGCAATTCCCCTACCTGAAATTTCCAGAAGGTGACTGATATGACTGACACAAAGAAACATAATTGGACAGAGGTCTGATTGATTCTATTCAGGTTTGAATTTTGGTGTCAGAATTTAATCTATCCAGTTTGAGCAATTTGATTTTCCAATAACTGAAATTTTCAAACAGAAAAATTCAAACCACATGAATTCGGATATAAGATATTCATTAGATATAAATTTACTGGTATCTAAAGTGTGGTTAAGTTTCACAATGCAATATTTCACTTGTTTTGCTTCTATAATCTGAGTAGTTGTAATTAACCCCCTATTTTAATGGTAAACCTACTGTTCTTACTATAGTTGACCACGCTTACAGTTCTGTGCAATGACAGGTTATTAGCAGCATTACAGATGAGCTCACTTTCAGTCTGACTAAATTGTTGTTTACAAACTGTAAACCTCAGTAGTTCTTTTTGTACAGCTTCACCCTTGCAGGTTAATCCAGCATGATGTGACTACCAAAACACTGGACAACTTCATATATATATTTATTAGTTTTTATGTTATATAGATATTAATCTTATTTTGGGACTTGCTATGATGGATCTCACCCTGGATTAGGGTAAACATTCTATTTATTAATTGATAACATCCATTACTTTGTTCAGTCCACTGAAGTTAGTGTGTTAGGTCCTTAGTAACTACTGCTACTAGCAGCAAAATTCAAGAGCAGAACTTCTAAAGTGAACAGCATTTTAAACTTACCTGGTCAATGTGTTGCAGTAGATTGATGTATTTATATATGCATATATCAGTGCACTAGTTTGTTACAGTGTCACTTTAGTGAATGCTGTATTCATGCAGTTCAGTGTGACAGAAAATTGCTTTCATTTTACCTAGCACACCTTACTGGGTCATTATTGCTATTATGTTAGCTTGTTAGCATAACCAACAGAAGTTTCTTTATTGTTAGGCTAATCAGAATCAATGCACTTGCTCAGGATAAATAGGATAAATAAAATGCTCCAAATTATTCAGATGCTGATTCAAACAGAGACAGAATGCTTAGTGCATTATGCTCAGTAATTTGTGCTGCAATTTTTACTTCAAAGATTACAGGCATAGCGGATTCTCTGGGGATTAAGGACACAGATGACCTATGTAAATATTTTAAATCACAGGAGGAGCCCAGCTATTAGCAGTGCTGTGTGATGAGGGCTTTAGTCAGAGCAAATGGCTCTTTGCTAGACAGCTGGAGTTTATATAAATCACTTGCCTGGTGCTGCTTTAAAATTCTCTGTGGAAAAGAGACTAACACCCCCTTGTCCTCTGTGGTGTCCCCTCCAGATGTATGCCTGGGGCAAACAGTGGCTCACATCTGGGAGAAGCCACGATGTGCAACCTATACCCTTCTCCTGCCATGTTCATCTGATGTTCCAGAGCAGAGCCACACATTTGTGCACTTCAGGATGTAAGTTAGAGAAGGAGTATGTGAGCTGTTGACAATGTGTAAAGAGTGTTTGAGCTGTTTACTGCCTCTGGGAGTTTTACTTTCAAGACAAAGACAATGATAATAGTGTGTCCATCAGCTACAGCAGTCTGTGATAATATGTAACAATGCACTTATATATGCACAGACAGTGACACACGTGTACACGCATACACACACACACGCACACACAAAATATTTATATGAATATTCAAAACTTACTTATTCCACGCTTGTCTGAGCTTCTTAGCGCTGTACACTGTAAAGCGGTCTGTAATGTGAACAAACAAACAATGAGGTCTGTGAAGTACAACCTGCCATCTGGATAATGTACATTTTTCTTATGACATTAAAGCTACACACCTGCTGCACTGCTCTACAACACCTTCCAACAGAACTCCTAAATGCAGCAGCAAATCATGCCAAATTACAGACAATCAAATGCTTCATTATATAATTTCAAAGATACAAACCTGTGACATACTGTGAATTCTCAAATTTCAAATACTGTCCGGGTCTTTATTTAACCCAACTACAGAGAGAACCAGGCCTTTTTTGAAACAGGCCTACCTAAGAGACTAAATTCCTGTTTTTTAAAGAAGCCTCCCAGTTTTCTGATCTGTTCCTGTTTTAAATTCCTGTTGATGCTGTTTGCTGTGCAGGCCAACCCAAGACTACAGTCTATGAGGCAAACTCAAAACTTATTCTATGTTTACCTGTTGTCTTATCAAATTCAGCATAATGTACATTTCAACAGCATGGGTTCAACCAGTCAGTACAATCAGTACAGTAGTCATATCGCTATTTTATTTGCTAATTATAATCAGCTGCTTTTTTGGAATCACTCTTAATCCATTCTAAATCAAAATATTCACATTTAAATTGTTATAGTACGCTCACATGGCAAATTTTTTCAACAACATTTCAAGAAAAAGTGTTTCTTTGTGCATTAGTTTGTGAAATCTATGGGTGGCTTACATCAATTCACAAATGGTCTTGAGCAACACTTTATGAACTATGTACTTCTGCTGCTAAGCCAGACCACATTAAATTGTCATACTTTTGAGAGGAGATTGGTAAGACAGTTTCTCCATATTTTCACAGCTATATTTATTATGCTGCACTGTTCTCTTAATCTCAGCCAAAACTGCCATGTGGACACACAGTCAGGCTGCGCTGCCAACTGACCAGCTTCCACACAAGCTAGCCAGCCACCCAGCGAGTTAGTCCACCTCTTACACTGCCAGCCTAATCCTACAGCCAACCACCCAACTGTCTGTCAGTGTCAGCTTTCAGCCTGCCAGCTACCCAACAGTGAATCCAGTCACCCAGTTCAGTGCCAGGGCTGGCCTGAACTAACCACAGGTCCCTAGGTGACAGAGGTAAAGGCTGCCAGCCGGAGTACCCACAAATAGACAGAGGAAGGGTATGGAGATAGGAAGAAGAGGAAGTGATAAGATGACATTTACATTAGGGATATGGAATTATATTATATTATATTATATTTTTATATAATATTTCTGCCAGGTGTATTTTTCATGTATTATTTACATGTCACATAAATGTAGACATTTGGAAATATAAATTGTCTATTTGGTCATTATTTTATTATTCTTAATTTCTTAATGTATTTATAATAATAAATAAATAATACATTTATCATTATATATTACCTAATCTGCACAGTGGTACCACTGCAGATCAATCCAGATTAGATTCTGCCATGTTTAAAACAACATAAAATGGTGTGTATTTAAGTATTAAATATTTATGTATTAGACTAATATATGCAGTGGTATAAGCAGTACAGTAACAGTAATAATAGTGATGAGAGTGATGATAAAGATTATATTTACAGATAAAATTGGTCTCGCTTGGAATGCAGTGTAAAAGCCTGATTGAACATATCAATAAGTAAGGCAGTAGAGTAGAGGGACAGCTAAGGGATGATATAACTGGAAGTGAGGAAATATCTGTGGAACCATTTCATAACCACAAAAATGTGAAAAATAAGTGGTGTTCCACTCTGAGGTTGAGCCACACTGTCATCTCACAGATCCAAACTTAAGTGATGTTTTGCAAAGATTGGGATGAAAAAAAAATGATGGAAAGTATTATTCATGTAGAAGTAATGGTAAAATGTGATGAATCATGACCAGAAGAGTGATATAGTCACTGGCTTTTGGAAAAGTGTGCAGATAACAGTCAGCTCAGTGGAGCTCAGTGCTGCTGTGGAAACATATCCTCAATCACAGGGAGGTTTCCAGACTGTTGCTATACTGCCATCTGCTGCTTACTACAGCCTCTGGAATGTGTTAGAGAAAATGATTATTAGGATATTGGAATATTACAAAGAGCTCACTGGGGACTTAGATTCAACAAGTTTCCAGATAAGTAACTTTTGTATTATCCCATACTACACATGGTCAAAAATGATTCAAATCCATCAAGAATCCATCCAGTGAATTCCTTTGATTAATGCTCACATATGACAGTTATGTCTATTTCTTCACATTCTGTCTTTCACTGTGCTCACTAACTGTAGCTCCATTAGAAGTAAATAAAAAGACAGAAGTATATCTTTGCATTTTAGTCACATGTGATGTATGGTGTGGCTGTAAAGGAAACACGTATAAATCTTGCCATGTGGAAAAAATTCAAACACATACAAACAAAAACAAAAAAACGGATACATACTGAGTCTGAAATCAGCCTCTGAGCAATAATTAACTGATAGATTTTGAGTCATTTTAAATGAACAATGAACAATCAAACAAACAAAGTGTTGTGGTCTGAGGTTGGCCATTCACACATTTAAAATGCATTTTTAAGCATTGCCAGCAGAATATAATTCCATTATATGCCAAGATTTTTTTTTTTACATTATCATCACTCTCCCTCTATGATTATAATGATTCACAATGTGCCATTGTTGATTATATGATACCCTGAATGTAATCATTGTGCACTCTGAGGTTTTATGATGCTTTATGAAGGCCACCATGTGGTTAGGTTTAACCAGATCACCTCTGGGAACATGTCATTCTTAAGATGCAGCCATAATAAAATGAGATCAGCAGACGTCATACAAACAGATGCAATGCTTGGAGGCAAGCATCAGGCTAAGCTGGGTGTGTGTGTGTGTCTGTGCCTCAGACAGCTGCACAGCTGTTCAACACAGTGTGTGAGAGGCTAACAAGAGCCAACTGTCGCCATGGCCACAGGATGAGAGATTACATTTGTATGTGTTGTGCGTGTGTGTGACCATGAGGGTCACCCCAGTTGGTCCCTAATTGGCCACTGGAGATAGGAGGCTGGGCCACATAGCTTTGTGATGCCTCACTGCCCCGTGCCATTATTCTAACCCTCTTTATGGCTATACTTGCCTGTCCCCTCTCCTCCATTCCAGCTCCTCTTCCCTCCATCAGATTCAACCCTAATCTGCAGTCTCTATTCATGTTCCCTCTAAAAAGCCCTAATGAGCTCCCAGAGGGCATGGCTACCCTGGCAGAGCTGCCACCCCCACTCCTGCTGCTGCTGCTGCAGCTGCTGCGGCTGCATTAACGGAGTACAGTGACATGTTGGTACTGTCCCATTGGTTGATCTTGAGAGTCAGGTTCCAGAGTATATAAACAAATGTGTACCTAATAGATGGCTCTGGTGCACAATGTTATTCAGTGACATAGAACCTGCTGCTGTGTAGGTTCAAGTGTTAACATGGAGCCTACTGCTCAGGTGTTCAGTGGTAACAGGACATGTTAATATTGGTTCCTGAGAATGTAAGAGCAAGTATTTCTCTCTAGAACAACTATTTGTCAACAATTACACCAGATAAAAGCCTATATAAAGTACTCATAAATTTCACTTGTGATAAAATTACATTTTGGGAACCTCAACAGCATCCTAACATTTGATAAAGTTGGCTCAGTGCTAACATTTTTAGCATACTCTATGTTGAGTAAAACATGGCTCTATGCTAACACTTTACCATATGTTGAGTAAAAAATTATTTCATGCTAACACTTTAGCATACAGAAAAATGAGTGACAGTAGGCCTCATGCTAACCATTTAACATACATTGTATACAATAAAAATAGGCTAAATTCAACACTTTAGCATACTCTATGCTGAGTAAAAACAGGCTCCATACTAATACTTTTTTCATACATGACATTTACAGCCACTAGGCTCAATGCTAACACCTCAGCTTACGCTGTTATTTACTTTTCTCTAGTGTCAATTAATTATCATTCAGTTTAGTGTGGGTTAATCGAGTTAGTGAGGGTTTCCAGCATGACTGTACTCACTGTGTATAATAGTACTTTATGAAATGGAGGGTCTCACCTGGTTTGAAGTGAGGCAAGGAGTTAACACCAGGCCAAGTATCCTCAGATGGGGTGCCAAGGACCTGAAAGAGACACCAAAATATGGAGAGGAGAAAGTAAACAAGTGAAAAAAAGACTTTTGTTTTATAAAACAATAAACTGTCTACTGTCATTTTTGGTTTGGTGAAACAAATAGTAAGGTAGTTAGCATGACTAGAAGCGGAGGGATTCACAAATGATAGCAATGACCACTTAGCACTGAGGAGGGTGACAAAATACAGTAAATAATAGAAAACTTCAACGCATCAATTAATCACATGCTAACAGCCAATTCAATTATTTGATTATAATTTATACCAATTAAACTTACTAGCATATAGTTTAATAAACTAGAGCACTTTTATACCATATAATAATATAATATAATAATACCTTTTGTCAAATACTCAACACAAAATAAAGCATTAATATTATACAGTTCAATGTTCTTGTGAGTGGGCTCCTAATCAGCATAACAAGTGTGAATTAAATGTTACAGATTATAAACACTGTTGCCTAAGAAATTGCCGTAGATAATTCTCTGGTTGTGTTGGTATGAGTATAGAGAGACAGAGAGACTCTGCATCATGATCTGCACATGACAAGCTTGTAATTCAGGCACAAAGACATCTCAATGCTTGTGCAAGTCATGATAAGTATATCTTTTATGGAAATGCTGGCTGAGTTCTCACGCACACAGCCTGGGTTTATGATTACAAAACCCAGAGCAGCGGACATGCCTTCGACATGATCCATCACAGCTAAGCAGCATAATAGTTTCCAGATTGTGCAGTTGTCCCTGATCTACAGCACACTCCTACAGTGGAGTAGCTGAGCAGGGATGTTTGATTTACACTGCCTGCTTAAGCATAATACATGTAAACACTGGATAGAGGTGTGTTTGGAATTAATCAGTTTCAGATGACTTTTGCTGGCATGGCAGAGAGACAAAGAAAAGAAGAATGAAGACAAAAGTTGAGGGAATCACAGGTTATGTTTCCATAGCAGAGTATCCAGGCCACTGGACATATTTTGGATATGGTCTCCCTGTTACCTTGTATTTAACAGTTGATCGATGATCACCATTCCAGTTAACTTGAGAAGTATGTTGCACATACAAAAATGACACATACATAAACCAATATTGAGCTGCAAAACTCAAAAAAGGATGGGTTGTGAATTATTTGAATTTAAATGATGGAAACCAGAGGAGTGTAATAAGGTCAGCTACTTGTTGTACTTAAACTGACTTGTAACAGACACAAAATGTTAGTCATAGTCGTTGTAATAACAAAAAGTGACACCAGAGGGCAGTACAGCACCATGATGCTGACCTCAGAAGTAGGGACAAAGACACATTAATTTGCAAGCTCAGCTACTGAACTTCATTTAAAAAAAAGCACAAATGTTATCTATTTAGTTTATAGTCTATAATCTATATCTTGTTTTCTTTAGCAACAATATTCCAGTTCTGAGAGAATATAATTGTGTTGTTAACACATAACAAGACTGAATATAGACTACATTAGAGTTGCTGGGATTTGAGTCATATATCATAACCACTATTATAACCACTGTTCTCTATCAGAGAGATCCTGTATACTAGAGTTTAAGGACAATAAAATGTCAGTAATGACCAATACTAATAAGTACGGCCCATAATACAATGAAAACTAGAGAGATCAGTCTGAAACAAATGACACTAATAAAACAAAAGAAAAATTTTCATCTGATATATGAGAAAATAATCTACTAGTCTTTAAATATGATATTTTCTTAAAAAAACCTGAACATTATGCTAAATTTAAGTTAAACATGTAGAGGATTATGCACTCCACTTCATTTTGTACTATGGCTGAATGAGATGCTTAAAAAAACATATTGCAATTATTTGGACAGATACTGAAGTTTCAATATGAGTCATTTATTTTAGCTTGAAATTTTGGATTTCATTTTCACTGAAAGAAAATACAAAAATGTTAACAATGTGATTTTTGCAGGGGGTCTGTACCAAACAACATGTTCCCTCACATCTGGAGAATATGATTTGTAGGTCGGGGGATCTGTGTAACCCCACAGTGCATCATTTATAATGTTGTGACACGTTTTACATTTATCAAAATATTGCAGCTCCTGTGATTTGGATATAGCATTTCGCCATATTGTAACTTCAGTAACATATACATTAATTTAATTAAATTCTGCCATATTTTATACTATTCCTGCAAGCCATATGTTGATACCTTAAAATCTGCTGCATTGTTTCTTTGTTTAGTATGATGGCTAAATGGTCAGTATTGTCACTTCATGAAGGCTGAGCTTTCTCTCTGTACACTTTCTGCCATATTTGTGTTGGTATTTTTTCTCTGAATACCTACCACTGCGCTACCATCAACATGCCCTGACAAAAAAAAAAAAAAAAAAAAAGGTCTGGAGATGATTGTTAAGGGCAGATACTTTCATACCAAAAACAACATTTACTGTACAGAGAGATGAACTGCCAAGGGGGAGAATCACTGAAACTGATGAAGAGAACTGGCTGACTGTCAATATTCACCTTGTCTCCTAGAAATTACATCTAAACTGCTTTCCTGATTGTCCAACTTTTTTTTCAGTGTCTGGAGTCACTGTGAATTTTTTCTGTATTAAACCAGACTGCAATCTTTTCCTAACCTTATCCAAGTATCCTCTATAGGTTAAAAGATGTAATGTAATCCAGTCACAATTACATTTCCCACAAAATATATTTGTGTCTCATATTAGTTGTATCTAAATGTAATCTCTAGGAGACAGGGTTGCCAGTCTACTACAAATGTTGTACCTTCCAGCTCAAGCATGGTCATGACAGGACAGGTGAGCCTTTTGCATTAAGGAGAGGGCAGGATGAGTTATAAAGGAGGATGAAAGGTTGTGGGAGTGTTACTGAGTGACAGGGGGCAGTAGGGACATGTGAGTGGATCTCAACCTGGTCCACAGAGCTGAGATAGGCTTGCATTATTGATGGAACAGTTCAGTGGCTCTGAAGTAAAGAGAAGGACTGCGAGGTGCAGGGAAGATCTGGGAACAGTTGTGAATGTCAGACTCTCAAGAGTAGAAGAGTAACAGCATTATAGCTAAGAGTACAGGAACACAATGAAACATCATCACACACCTGCACAGCAGTCATTAAACTGGCTTACTTAGACCTTTTCAGTTTTATCATTTAACAAAGAGGTCAAGGAGCAGGACAACAGGATTCGTGGTGTATAAGGTGTGTAAGGACTCATAGTGCAGGACCTGTAATCCTTTTTTAATAGTCCTTCAGTTTTAGGATAACAGCAGAAAAGTAATTCTTAACATACAGACAAGGCAAGGGGGTTTCTATGGCCAAACAATGGGATGGTTTTGACAAGCCACCTGACCTATAGTTGCTTCAGAAAGTGTTAGTACTCAGTAAGTATTCCATTATACATACTGACAAAGTGAAAACCTGTTTTTAGAGCTTTTGCTATGGCTCCAAATTGTGGTCATGTGCAAATTGGGGTAAGGCACAGACAGAGGTTTTAAACAATTTCTCAAGTGTTCTCAGAAGCACAGTGGCCTGTGAAATGGAAGTGTCAAACTACCATGACTCTTCCTAGAGCTGGCCGTCTGAGCAAAAAGGGCCTTGGTCAGGGAGGTGACCAAAAACTCAATGGTCACTCTAACAGACCTTCAGAAGTCCTCTGCAGAGATGACAGAACCTGCCGGAAGGACAGCCATCTCACTGACACATCATCAGTGGAAAGACGGAGGCCACTCTTATGACAGTCCACGTGGAGTTTGCCAAACAGGATTTAATGGATTCTGAGACCATGAGGAAAAAGATTCCTTGGTCTGAGACAAAAACAAAACTCTTTGGGCAGAACTCCATGTCTGGCAAACACAAGGCACTGCTCATCACCAGGGTAATACCAACCCTATGGTGAAGCATGGCGGTGGCTGCATCATGCTATGGAGGGGCTTCCCAGCAGCAGGGAGAGGGAGACTGGTCAGAACAAATACAATTCAAATACAATGTTCTGCAGCAAAGCAAGCACAACAAAAAATAGGTCATTACTATTGAAAATCTTCATATGATGTTATTTGGGGGATGAACTGGACGATATGTTGTTCAGACTGTTAATTATAATACCCTCCCCGGCATAATCACAATTTTAAAGAAGGTGGAACACAATAGCAAAATAAATTCCCCCAGGCTTTGTTGTAAACATGTCACTAGCTAGTTATAATGTGACAGCTCTCATGCCCCTTTATATCTATTTGACTAAGCAGCAGTAGGAGTGTATTTGAGGCTTAAATTACATATTAGCCCACAGCAGATCCTGATGGCTATAATTATATGTCTCAAAAAGGGACTACATTAAATCATCTTAGACATTTTTCACAATTTCATGACTCAAACACTCAACTGAGACACTCGACACAGCTGAGAAGTTCTTACACTGATGTCTGGTCTAGAGATGGAAAGACGGTTGCTGAGTCCCATGACACAAAGGTAACATTTGAATTGTCCATAATTCTTTCCAATAAACATCATTGAAATATATATAGTAATGCAGCAAGTAACCAAAAATATACCTTTAGTATACAACTTGTGTATACAAAATGTAAGGGAGACTATGATAAAAAAAAAAAGAACTGATTTTTGTTTCATACATTACCTGTATTGTTTTATATGGATAACAATCTCAGAAAAGTTTGGCTTTTTGCTTGTACTAAAACATTATTAGTAGATATGATCCTTAAACAGTCATGACTCTACTGTTTACTCCACAGTTGTTTTGTATAAAATGAAACATTATTAGTAGCCAGTTCCATCATCATATTAAAGGAAGGCTTTGAATTACTCTTGCCATTTTTAGAAGAGACACTGCTCTCTCTCCCAGGCAGTCCTTAAGACTAAATGGCATATTATAATAAATATTGCTTTCTATCAGTGCAGAGCTCCTGATCTCCTGAGCTGCTACCTCAACAGCTCTGTATCCAAAATCATCCCCTTGCTAACTCATTCACTACTCCCTATATAACTGACATTCAATTGTTTACTCAATAGTGAGCAGTAAATTGAGATTTCAGACACTTTCTAATCTTCATCGTTCATCACTGACAGTCATAGAGCTGCTCAATGGTTTTCTCATCTGTAAAATACAGCAAATTGCATTGTGAAATTGTTAACAGAAAGTAGTCCTTGTCGTTGTCAATTAATGTAATGGTAGGCCATATTCAAGTTTGAACAAATGATTAATGAAATAATGAAATGATTAACCCACATTATCTATACCACTTATCTATACCGCTTATTCGTTAAGGGTTGTGGGGGGGCTGGAGCCTATCCCAGCTGTCATTGGGCAAGAGGCAGGCTACACCCTGTACGGATCGCCAGTCCATCACAGGGCCAACGACCAATCACACTCACATTCACACATATTTAGAGTTATCAATGAACCTACACTGCATCTTTGGACTGTGGGAGGAAGCCGGAGTACCCGGAGAACATGCAAACAGGGAGAACATGCAAACATTCCCCAGGCCCAAACTAGGGCTCGAACCAGGAACCTTCTTGGTATGAGGTGACTGTGCTGACCACTGCACCACTGTGCCGCCGCTAGGACAGTGAATTCCAAACCAAACCAGACAGAGTAATGGACATATGAAACAGCGTGTTGAAAGGGTTAGAATGTGTGTGTGTGTGTGGAGAGAGAGAGAGAAAGTCCTGCCACAGAGGAATTTTACATAAGGTCACAGGTCATGACCCTGAGCTCTGCATGCACATTCTGGTCTACATAAATAAGCTTACTCTTACCCCCCAGCTATGTTACAGACCACCAACCCGGCCAGACACAAGTATGTCTGACCCTCACACAGGGACCTGTAATATATACATGTTGCTGGAGGGAGAATGAAAGATTAGACCGATTGGATTGACAATTCACTGAAAGCAGGTCAGACAGACTCATCAAAAGAGCAGGACACTTGATGTAAGGAGCTTCATTATAAACAATGTGATACACATTATTTCCAATACTTAAAACAAAGAACAGGAACAATCTTTCAGCCCACCACGCTCTCTACTGAAAACATTGTGATCTTCAGTTCCAAGTTGGGATAACCCTGTGATTGCATTATCAAAGTTATTTTCTCCTCCTGTTAATATTCATCATGACTCGTAAACTGATCTTTATGTGCAAAATTGGAGTAATTCCCCTTTAAAGTGTTGCTAATTTTAATTCCATAGTAGAGAAAGTGAGACCTTTTTCACAGCAGACATTTTGACTTGTCATAACAAGAGGAACATAGGTGTAACCAATAACATGAATAATGGTTCAGTTCCAATGTGGTGTCTAACTCATGTCAGTGACCAAGCATGTGCAACATCAGAAACCTGGAACAGGTAAACCTAAATGAATGCAGACATTATTTGGACTCGTTTTGTTTTGTTTTGTTTCATTTTTGTTTCATCTGTGGCCTAAAATAATGACAATGAAAATAGTGTAAGTTAAAAATGGACTATCATTCAAGACACATCAGATATACACAGCAGAAGGAAAATGTGTTTACTGATAGCTCAAAATAAAAATAAATGAATAATAACACAAATAAATTAAGTTATCAATAGTGCAAATTCCTGTCCATACAGTTCATACACATATGTGTCTGTGTGTGTGTGTGTGTGTGAGGTTTAAGGAACTTCAGGAGTCTGATGGCTTGAGGGAAAAACTCTGACATAATCATGTCCAGCATTGTGTAAACAGTCCATGGTGAGTGGGTATCTTCTGTAATAGTGGTGGCTCTGTTCAAGCAGTGTTTTGTAAAAATGTCCTAAATGGCTGGAAGAGAGGTCCTGATGATCTTTTCTGCTGTCCTCACCACTCTCTGTATCTAAGGCATTGCAGCCTCCATACCAGACAGAGCAGCTGAGTAGTACATGCCCCATGGTGCCTTTGTAGAATGGTGGGGATGGGAGGGAGGAGGTTTGCTCTTTTCATCTACAGCAAAAAGAGGAAGTGCTGTTGTCCTGCCTTGCCTAGAGAGGAAGTATTTAGGGTCCAGGTCACGTCATCTGTAATGTGCACCCTGAAGAACTTGTGTGCTCCTGGCTGACTCCACAGCAATTCCACTGGTGAAGAGCTATGTCATTAGCCTAGTTCTTTCTGTTGCTGGCAGTGATGTACAGTGTGAAGGGTTATCTGGATGTTATATGGTCCACACACAACAAGCCACTCGAAACACTGTTTGCTACAGGTGAATGCTACAGGCAGGCAGTCACTGAGACTACTACTCTTCTTCAGCAGAGGTATAATAGTGGTGGCGTTTAAGCATGAAGGACAACAGCCAGGCTCAGGGAGATGTTAAAAATGACTGTAAGGACACGTGTTGGTTGGTCAGCACACTCTCTCAGCACATGAGCTGGTATACTATCAGGACCTGCTGCTTTCCTTGGATTGACTCTGGTAAAGGTCCTCCAAACATCACCTGGCTCAAGACAGAGAACCTTCTTATTGTGGTAAGGGGTGGCTTTTCTTGCAAGCATGTTGTTCATTGCTTCAAACCACCCAAAATAACTACTGAGCTTGCTGAGAAAATATTTGTTGCTGTTGCAGGGATGGTGGAGCAGCCTTGTAGCCTGTGATGGACTGGATGCCGTGCCACATGCATTTGGAGTCTCTAGAATTTTCTGTCAATGTGCATGTTTTGCTGCCCTGATGCCCTGGTTAAGGTTAGCCCTAGCTGATCCAAGGGCCAGTTTGTCACAGGACTTCAGGGCAGCTCTCAACAAGACATACGCACAGGAATTACAAGGGATAGACACGGCCAACAACAACTTTTACGATTTGACGGTCCCAGGAGAGTACATATCACTTGTTGTTACAAATCTAACTTAATGCTAGCTAGAAGTTAACGTCTTTCTCTCTCTCAACCTAGTATCACCACAAACCAGACCATAATCAAATTAAAAGTCCACTGCAGAGGTTCGATCATTCACAAATATGGCTATGTTATGGACAGGGGGATGCAGATTTGTAATCTTGCATTTGTTTGCATTTACAACACAGATCAACTTTAATCCAAAGCAGGTAAGTGGCTGGGCAATACCGACTGCAGCCATCCCACCAGCCCTCAATCCATGCCTACCTACCTGTTGTCGCCCCAACACCGAATTTTGCCTTCATCTCCTGTTTGCCTGGGGGCCCCAGTCCCACCCTCACTGCTCTCCAACTCCTGTCACAGCCAAGCAGATTGGGGTCACCTCCAGGCACAATGCATCAGAAATCGAGCCAAGTGGATCAGCTGTCTCCACAAGTGGTATGGTGGAATGCAGTTCAGTAAACCCCGACTATCCTGTCTGGCTTCTCTCAGCAGATGGATGTTTCATGTCACAGACACAGCGGCCGTTGGAGAAGGCACATTTATCTCCCGGTGTTCCTTGCCTCCCAAGGAAGATCAGTTTCATATGTGCACTGGCTTACTCTTCATAGCAGGAATAACCACGCTTTCTACAGGTCTACACCACAAGGAGTTGCAGGTCCACAGCAGAACCCTCTGCCGCTGAAAAGTGACCAGCTGTTTTCAGGCAATTATTTAGTCTTTTAAATACATGCAGTTAGAACATGTGTTACAGGTTTTAAAGATATACATGTTCAATGGGGAACAACAGACCTGGGTTTAAGAATCATATAGTTAGGGGAGGTTGGATGGTGTTCTGCTGTGTTTTGTCTTTTAACGGGACCTAAGTGTAGCAAAATAAGGAATATCATTACCTGACACTTAATACCTCTACCTTGATCTTTACCACTTTCCAATAAACATTAAATAAGGTATGGTATAACCATACCCACCATAATATGGAAAAGACAATGATGTTAGCTTGTAACCTTAAACCATGTTAATTCTAACTTTCATTCTGTTGAGCACACTACATTTGTATTATTTGCATTAAACGCAATGCACAGCTGAGGCTTAAGGAAATGTCATCATTTTAAACCAAAGTCTAACCCAGCATTGGACAAAAAAAATTAATTAAAAATTAACTTGATGACAGCGCTAAAGCATATCAACAAAGTTGTTAGCATTTAGTCTGAGGAATATGAGGCAATGACAGCTTACTGCATGAGGTGAAAGGCAACAATTTTTTACAACATTTAGTGCCTGACTGTCGGAATTAGCATTACAATACTATTCAGTGTAAATCACACCTATTTCCTCAGAAACATAGACACCCTTATATCACTCAGAATCCTGCCCGAATCATCGCATTTAAGTTTTTCAGTAGCAAAGTAAGGCATATAGTTAGTCTGTAGTCATGGGCAATATCAAACAGGAATCACACGGCAAGGTAGCTCATAAACCTCACACTGACCTCATGGTAACACCAAACCTGTGCTTAATGCCTGCTGTGGCCATTTGAGAGAGGCAAGCTCAGAACACATTGGGGACAGGCTTACACACCAAGATAAACACAAGGGTGCTGTACAATGATGGCAATTAGGGCTTACATGAATTATAATGGAGGGAAACTCAGCAGTGAATGGGTGGCGCCATCATGACCACTGATCAGACTCTGCCCTGCAGTTTTCAACAGGAATATTGAATCATAGCGGTCCTATAAGCAACATGCAAACAATTTAATTGCAATGCTCACTGATTAATGACCATAATCGATTATTATGATAATGTAAACGCAGTTAATTTGTCATGTGAATAACAAGTCTTATGGAGACAAATGTAAAAACACACACACACACACACAGACACCTGTTTGACAGGCTATTTCTGCAGATAGACCTGTCCATATTCATAGCTCCAGTGGACACACCCTTGTGTGCTGACAGCTGAAGTTAACCAGCCCAGGCATGTTGCCAACTCACAACTGTAATTCACACAGACATACTAGAGTGGTGTGGAGAAAGAGGTATAGAGAACACAGAGTTATGTCAACACTCTACCCAAAGAAAAGCATAAGCATGAACACACAGACTGTGTATGTAACAACTAATGGTTATTTCTTTAGTAAGGACACCAGCACGTATCTTGCAAATGAAGACACTTTGAATAAATAAAAGCATTTGCACCATGCTCACCTACAGCATAGTACATATAGTGTTGTATGGTGATAAGCCCAGGAAATGGCACAGTTCAAAGACAATAACACGTGATGTGTGGTATCAGAGGAAATTGAAATGTCTGGTTTAACAAACAGAAGAACGGGCCATTTGAGCTATTTGAGTATTTATTTATTTATCTCTTTGCCACAAGAGTCCGATTCAATGTTTAATTGTTAATGTAATATTAGCAAGAGGAGAGGTTTCAGTTTTGACCTCTTAAGAGGACTGATGTTGTGTAATGGGTCTGTATCCTTCAGAACTACAACAAATTGACAACAACGCCAAACAAACTGAATTTGAAAATACAGATTAGGTTCTTCCAACTGCCCAACAAAACTGACACTGCACACAGAGGTGATCAAATTCACCTCACACATGGAATAAGAGGAGAGGATTTAATTATCTGTTATTAATGGCTACGCTGACAGATACGCTGTTGTTGAAAAGATACTCAGAATTGAAGATCGTGTTTAATGGCCCGTATGTTTGTGTATTTCCTATAGTATGTTTTATATATTTGATCAATGAAGGATGTCACAATAGTTGAGTGCAAGTCATTCAATTGACTGTTTAAAAGGAAAATTCATACTGGTCTATAATAACATCAGACCAACAAAATAACTGTTGAGATCTGTGAACATGTTGCAATTGCACAACAAAGTCTACAGATGTGTTCAGATAACTTAGATAAAAGTAAAATTTAGGCATGGCAAGATTTCAGAAAATCAATAGAAAGACAAGGATATGTCTACAGTGGTTGAAATGTTTTGAATGCACAGACACACACACTGACAGTGTGTACGCTGCTAGCTACTATAATCGTACAGTTCATGCATTAGATGCATGAATAATGTATGCACAATATATGCATAATATATGCACAAATAATGCGAGGTAAAGTGCAATCTGGCATGTTGTTAATAATCAATACGGGGAATTGAGAGCAACTGCGTTTAGAGTTGTTTGAGTTTTACTGACTAAGATCATTGTTTGACCTTTAGCAACGATCTTAGCTGGCAAAATGCCATCATGATCAATAGTACGGTGGCTGAAGCAACAACAATGAAAAAAAGACCCAATTTGTATGAAACCAGAATTATCTCAACAAACCCCTGAGTCATAAGTCAAACTGGAGATGTTATTTTTTCATGATGTCCGCTTATGTTGGAGATCACCTAACCTGTGTTTGAATGTAATATCAAATCATTATTGAAGTTAAAAAGAAAAGAAAGAATCTGCTGAAACATCAATTTAAGTTTGAGTCTCTTTAGTGATCTGACTGCTGTTGGCAATATTCATAATAAATTGGCTGGGTTTTCACCACCTGTTTTGAGTTATGAGACCAAAGAATCCTGCACCGACAAATATCTGCATTACTATAGACCACACTGTCAAGAGCAAAACTGTTTGTTTTTTTTTGTTGTTTTTGTTTTTTCGCAACAATGCAATGCCCCATTACCTGAAGGTTTGCCAACAGGAAGAAAAACTCCAGCCACCTTTATTATCCCAGCTCTGCCGACTCAACCCCGGCAGGGTGCTCTCAAACGCATGATGGAAGTTGACCTTCTTTCCTCTTCAAATAAAATGGCCTTAAGATGCTTCTGACCGACAATTCATTGATGGTGCCCTCACACAAGTCTCTCAGGTTGCATCCAAATCCTGACCTGTCTGACAGCCTGGCAGCAGACACAGTGACCGTAGAGCAGCCAGGATGGAAATGTCAACATCAGGCTAACTCTGACAAGTAGGTTAGTTTGTGATCACACACTGCCTTGCCAAGCCACATATCTCCATTTCCTTTCCTTATTCATTCAATTTTTACCTTCAGCTGACAGCTGAACACACTGGCACAAAATACTGAATGATTTGGATGAGAAATACCTAGACTCAGTTTGGTATTTTTATATTCTGTATTAGTTGGAGATTAGACAATAGAATATATTTATTGTGCTGTAATATTTAAAAAGTACATTTGAATAAAATAGTAAGGAAAAATAGCTAGAAATAAAGTTTCATGTAGACATGGTCAAGACTTCCTGCTGGTTCAAACCGGTTAATCAGATGGGGAAGAAAAGGTAATTTAAGGGACTTTGAATATGAATCCTGAAGCATGGTAGCTGATGCTGCATTTTGACCGGTCTATATTTCAGAAACCACTGACGTACTGGGATTTTTTCCACAAAGCCATCTCTAGTGTTTGCAGAGAATGGTCTGAAAGGAACATGCAGCAAGCAGCACTTCTCCGGAGCTCAAAATGACTTATTGATGCTTAGAGGTCAGAGGAAAATGACTAGATTACTTCGGGCTGATAGGAAGGGCTGAGAGGATCAATAACCACTTGTTACAAACCAAGTCCAAGAGGAGTGATATCTGAATGCACAAAACAGCAAAATGGAGGATATCACATTGTCACAAAGCAGCCATCATCTCAAAACTCTCCCAGGAATGTTAATGCTGTTTAAATGAGATGAGAAACCCAGGTTTTGTAGCATAAATGCCATGATTGAATCATCAATCAATTGAGTCAACATGGACTAAAAACTCTGGGAACATGGCTGAACATTTGTGGAGACTCACCTGGCAGCAATTACATAAGCACGTATGTACTGTGGCCCTGCATTGGATGGATAGCATAAATATTTTAAAGTGAAGAGAGGTCTCATGAATCCTTTAAATGTCTGATCTGCCATCCGCTACATAATTTCCTCATCTCCAGTTTTTTAATTGCAGCAGAATGTAACAGGCCAGACATAATAGATTTATATTCATAGGCTGAAGGACCTGAATAATTAATGAAAATTACAGAGATGAGAGTATGAAGGAGGTTCAACTAGGGAAGAAGTCAAGCATGGAGACAAAGTTCACTGCTGTGGCCAAGGCCAGAGATATAGAGACTGTGAATGAGAATGAATGATTTTGGATGAAGGATGAGGAGAGAAGGAAGCCCTGTATAGATCACCACAGCGTAGAAAACTAGCAGAGAGAGCGAGATGAAGGAAAATATTCTTATTGATTGTCTTTTATGCCAGAAGGAAAAGAGGGGACTTCGTAATAATAATATCTGTAAGAGTTCTAGCCCTCAGTGATCCCAGCCTCTCAGACAAAGACACACCATGAAAGTATAAGCTCAATAGTGGGATGGTCACGGCCAGACTGACAATGAGGCTCATAATACGTTTTCCACAGAGGCTTTCCAGTTTGGTCAAAATCATTTTTATTTAGTTTCTACGGCATCATGAGGAATTAAAAGGTGGTTTGTTCAATCAAGAATAATGTGTTGTAACTGATGATCCATTAGAAGCAAATTCAAATTCCAACAGAAATTTGCTCTATTGGAATAAGTAGAGACAATACAAGGTTAATGGTGCGAAGCCTAGCAGAGACAGACAATAATAACAACTTTACTGGATTTGTGCCAGAAGAGTTATTACAAATTAACTTAGTTAAATCTACCTTCTATCTCTCTCTCCACTGTGCAAAATAAATCAATAATAATTAATAGAAATTTAAAAAATAACTGTTATTTATTTCCATATTTTTTACAAAGTCATTAGGAGTTACCATTGCACAGGGGTTTAAGAGCCAATGCAGGCTCCAGAGCTGGTTGTCAATTGCCATGTTATGTTATCAGTATCTAAGAATGTATTTTCCACCCTATCGGAAGTTGATTCACTGGTTCCCAATAGTCAGGCCTTCAATGGATCACAAGATAAATTCGAAGAGTTGTAACGCCAGTCTGGTGTTAAAAGTCATGTAAGCTTGAGTCTGTCATTTGGCTATCAGTACTGAAAATGTACAGCCCTATAATCTTATTGTTGTTGGACTGACAGACAGAGATCCTGCAGGGACATTTTCGTACAATGGCTGCCAGAAAACACATACCATACATATACATGACACAAACACACAGCAGCATCAGTGACTCACCAGAATATCCTTCAGCTGGTCCTGGATGTCCTCATCTCGAAAGGCAGCTACTCTCATCATCTCAATGAATGTAGCCCACTCCCTTGTAGAGAGAATGACATTATAAACCTCCTATTCAATACTGGTCAGCTAAACAGAAAACAACTTATTTAACTCCATAATAACTGGGCACAGTCAGTTGCTTAGGTTTGTCTCTGATGGATTTAGATTTGTTGCAGAAAATAATATATCATGATTACGATCAATGAAAACACAACTGAAATCTTATAGTGACTGGTTTGTACTTTAAACTTGCACATCTGCCTAATCCTCATGACAAGCCTCTTCAGTACATGTAGGCTGAAATCAGTAAATGGTAACCAATGTAACTCAAGGCAATGTCACACTGAGAAAGTCCAGCACAGGAGGAGAATGAACAGGTGTGCATGCATGTGTGTGTTCAGTGTTGTCGTATTCACTTTCAAAGTGCTAATCTTTCCGGGATGACACTTTCTTACTCAGTGCACACTACCTCTGAGGACAGAGAGAAAGGAAGAGGGCAGAGAGACAGAGTTTAATTATATCTATCCCCAGAATTCTACATTCTTCCAATTATTCCGAAGCTATATATATATATATATATATATATATATATATAAAACAGTTAACTGATCAGCTATTATATTATTCACAATTTAAATCATGCACATTAATGTAATTGTCCTTCTTGTAATTTTTCTTCCCATTGCTTGTAGCGTACTGTGGCTCACACCCCAGTATGTCTACAGCGTGGTGTTTAACACTGCTGTTATTGTAATTGACGGTGTTAGAGGTGCTGGTGTACTGTAAGATTCAGTAAATCAGTCATCAGCCAGCCAGCCTCAAGTTTTTAGCTACGTAAATTAGCCTGTGCAACACAGGCCTGTTTGCTCACAGACAGTTAATGAACCTCCTGATGGCAGCAGACCTGGTTGGAGAGATTTGTGACATGACAGAAACCTGCTGTACACAAACAACAAATATAGATGGATTCACACCTGCAAAACACTGTTCGTTCTAAATTATGAATATGTATCAGGCCATTCTTCAAGACCAATCTTTCCAACTCAGATAAAGACAGAAACACTCCTGGTGTTTTGTCTTTCTCAAGCTCAATCTTCCAAGCCACCATCTCGACACTCCTTCACTTCACATTATTTATCACCGGAAGTTAAGAAGATTTATCTGTGTCCTCACTGAGCAGTCCATTCTGAGTGAATACTACGCAAGATGTGCAGAATATATAGTATAAAGCGGTTAAGCATCTCTACCAGATTGTGTATCAACAATGAATATAACCCCAATAACAAAAGTTGAGTGTATATCCAAAGCTGAACATTCCTCTGTTCCACAGAGCTACAACGCCAGTAAAACTGTTAAACACATCAGTGAGCCACATTGTTGTGCTTGGTGACATGTCTTTCATTAATATAAACACATCAGGTTTTTTAGCCTCAATCCCACATACTGTACACACCATCATAGTTCAAAGCCTGGATTATCAATCATGTGTTTGTTATCAAAGAACTCCCCATCAACAACAAAGTTTACTTCCTGTTTCAGAAAACATTTGACAAAGCCTGTGGTTTAGGAAATTATCGAGCTTTTAAAAAAAAACAAATACAAAACCTATATATTCTGTGAGCTGTTTTAAGATTCATATCTGGTGAATGAATGACTTTGGGCTGAATGCTGCCAGACAGGCTTATGATTGGATCCCAATGATTCTGGGATTTTTGACACCATTACGACAACGGTTATCTGAAAGTTAACTAAATCTAAACTGACGAATATTCATTTTTTCACATTTTGTCGGGGATAGAGGAGTTAGACATCATTGTCCATAATCCTCTTGTAGGGGCACAGGGAAGTCAGAGAGTACTGAGAGGCAGACTAATGCATTGCTGGTTTTAGACTCATAATAGAATTTGCTGATGGTAAGAAAAATATAGATAACATCTTGTTCTAAAGCTCAAGATGTTTTGCTAGCAGCCTATTGTAACTAAATCTGTTCAATCTTATACGATCACACTGACTGATTTCAGTGTCAGCTCTGACTGACAGGTATGTGTGAGAGCTGCAGCTTGGTGATGTGCTAAGGAGGGTAAAAATAGAGCAGTTCCTCGCTTGTCTTCCATCACATCCTCCCCCCTCACAGACGGCAGCCTGTAACCTGTAGGCAGCTGTGATGGATGTCTCTCATGACAGGAAAACAGATCTGCTCAACCTATTGGTCCTTTTGCTTCTTCATGGAAGACTGCTTCGTAAGTGACCAAGGGTGAGTGACTGTGGTTTGTGTCTGTGTGTCTGTCTGTATGCGTCGCAGCATGGCTCTCAGTGGGATGGAACAACACCCTTTGGATTTGTTCACCTGCAAACGCTCTTGAAGCAGACACACTGTCCGTCTACCTCAAAAAACCCCAACGCCCCTAACTGCTCTTTAACTGGATGGTGGAAAATGCAGCTGGAGCTCATGGGATGTCCCTGCTGTCTACCAGTCCAGACAGAAGGGTCAACAAGGCTCAACTCATAGTCCAACACTAGTATTGCTGGTAAGAAACACTAGCTGAAGAGGGGAACCTTTTCTGTGTCCTGATTTACTAATTAAAAACTGGACACAGAGTTGGTTGTTTGTAACTTCAGCAGACCTTACCCTTACCCTAAAACCAAGTCTTAACCCTCAAACAGCCATTTAAACATGTAGGGTGCAGCATTTTGGTCACCAAACAGCTGTCAGACCCCACAAGTATGGTGGGCTCCTGGTTTTCTGAAGCCACAAATATTGTACAAACCCACTCCCATACATACACACACTGCTAAATACATTGTAGCTTAAATATCTTAAGTAATTTGAAGACATTACCATATTTTTTCACTACTGTCTTACATTTTATGGACTAAATGATTGATTGAAAAGATTCAGAGTGCTTGTTATCTCTGCTTAGCCACGTACCACTGTCTTGACACTCCTACTTCCTCAACCACTTCTCTCTCTCTACATGAGCGTACATGAGACACACAATACTAACAGAAGAAGTAGTCATTGGTACAATAGCTGAGATTTGTCGATTTGCCGAGCCATTGTGATAAAAAAGCTGCTTTTCTGGAGAATTGTGTGAACTGTGTGAAAAACTTTCCATAGAAAACAGAAGTTATTGGTGTTTTTACCTGCATCATATTCTTTCAGCTGCATTGCTTTGAGAAGTAAGCTGTTTGTAATTTCAATTAAAAGACACTGAAAACTGTTTGTATCACAAACATACGGTCAGGCCAGTTACATGATTTACAGCCCTGCCATATTTTTCATTCAAAACAACATATTTTGCTGGAAGGTGATAAGGTTACAGCAATGATTAAAGCATTATGCACATCTGTTATTATGTGTACTTATATGTCTCACCTTAAAATCTGAGAATCATGCTCTTAAGGATTTGGAGCTGTAAAAGCAGTTGCAAAGCTACTGTAACTTACAGGGCTATAATTTAGCGCTGTCAGCATAATTGTAAGTGGTTGTCAGTCAGATATTAAAAACTATGTCACTGTTCTGAATGTCAAGATAGTTTCTCAGTTCACCCTAGAACAAATGGATCTACACTATATCTTGATGGGATCACCTGAATTAATAACAAAGAGTAATGAACGTAAGAGGGGATCTCTGGGTTTAGGGATAAGTAGTACCCACCACATGTCCAGGCAGGTGGAGTAGTCTGTGGATCCCAGCAGGACATCTGGAGGCCGGTACCACAGGGTCACCACCTCGTTGGAGTAGGTATGGCTGGGGACAGACTTGGCCCTGGCCAGGCCTGAGGGAGCAACACAACAACATAGTCTCAGAAAGCATTATCACTGAATGACATTCATAGCTGAAAACAAAGAAGAAAATTGGACAGGAGCAACCAGACTCAATGTAGTAGTCTGACATGAGGCTAGGCATACAGTGATGCACTGACTGTGTGCCGAATAGGATGAGCAGAGAGAATCACCATCGTAGTTAAGAAAAGAATCTGAATTCTGATGAATTCCTAAAATATAGAGAAAATCTAAAGAATAAAAAAGCTTTTGTAACAATACAGCAGCAGCACACAGTGAAGCAAAAAGGCAACAGGTCAGAAAAAGCTCCCAGATGCTACTGTGTTCATCAAACACCACATGAAAATAATCTTGATCATCTTGATGAGCAGTATTGGTGCTAAAAATGTAAAATTTGTCATGAGAGTGGAACAAATAGAAAAGATTAGGGGGTCATCAAAATTAAAAGGATTCTCTGCAGATTCCATTGAATAAATGGTTTCTCATTGCTATCTTGGTAAAACAGAAAAGGTAGAACTTGTTGTAAGGACCTGAGCTCCAAGGGTGGTTCACCACATGCACACACTTAAATTATTTTTAGTTCATCTTCAGTGTGGGTAGGCACCCTTTGTATTTAATTTTGCAAGCAAAGGTGAAGTATTTCATGAATAAATTATACATCACAGTTAACATCAACAAAGTGAATCAGAATCAGAATGCTTTATTGTCATTGCACCAAGAGTAGTACGACAAGATTTGCTTTGCACACCTAAAAACGATGTTGACACGCACACACGTACACACACGCACCTCTATCAATATTAAAAACATAAACAGTACCAGTATATCTATATCTATATATCTATATCTATATCTATATCTATCTCTCTCTCTCTCTCTCTCTCTATATATATATATATATATATATATATGTGTGTGTGTGTGTGATCACAGCAAACACACGTATGTATACATACACATATACAAACAAATAATACAATACTAGAACTTCTATGGCCACTATATAGATATAATATTACACTTGACCCAGGTTATTGCACATGAATAATCAGACATGAGAATGGCCTGTGGTGTGTTTATCGTCAGTCCTTAGACTATGATGACGCAGGTGGTGGCAGTAGAGGGGGGGAGTGTTTATTCGAGTTAAGTTCAGTGACTGATCTGGGAAAGAAGCTGTTTTTCAGCCTGGAAGCACTGAACTCCAGCACTAGCAAACCAATCAGCCAACCAACACACACTGTATCATTTTATAAACCTTCAGGCCAACTTTGATCGAGTGGAAATTATAATTTGGTTCATTCCCTCTTTCATTTGAAATGACTAGCACACAGAATTGTGGATTTTGATGGTTTTCCATGGTACTAGTTTTACAGCAGAGTGTTTTTCCTTTGCTGGACAACACACATTAGTAACAGCCTAGTGGAGAAGTTTTACTGCAAAACCTGGATATTTCAGCCAGTGATGGTGATCACTAAATGCCACTTTCATTTCATTACTGTCGTACAGGAATCAAACTGTACATATTTCCTATTTTTTTCAGTGTTTTAAATAAAAACATATTTCATACTCCTTTCACGTTGTCGCAGACATGACCAGACCAGACCTTGGTGTCATTTTAGATTCCGACCTCAGCCCATTTTAATGTTTTAACTAAAACTGCCTTTTATCATTTGCGTAACATTGCAGATGTGAGACCTCTATTGAGCCAGCACGATGCTGAAAAGATTGTTCATGCTTTTGTTTCTAGTTGTCTTAACTACTGTAATGCTCTACATGCTGGCCTACTAAAAGCAGCTATGGCAAAACCACAGACAAAATGCAAATCCAAAATGCTGCTGCCAGAGTTTTAACTGAAACCAAAATGAGACATCATATAACTCCTGTTTTACACACCTACGCTGTCTCCCTATATCTGATTATATACTTCTTTTTTAGTATTTAAGGCAGTAAATGGCCTCTTTCCCTCTTGCATCACAGACTCCCCATCATCCCATGATCCTACATGAACCTTAATGGCCCACAGCCACACTTTCTGACACAGTGGACATTTTTAAATGACAACTCAAAATGTATCTTTTTCATATGGCCTATTATAAACTGCTGTCTGTTTTAATCTTTCTAGACAAACTGTGTTAATGGTATTATAAACAGTACCATAAACCTCCTTGGTTTTTGGTGACTTTGTTTTCTCCTATGTGTGTTCCATTTCTCTAAAAACAGTGCCCTCTTTTCTGTATATTAAATTAAGACCTGATACTGAATAGAATAGTATCCTCACCTCTAATTAAATAGTTTGTGTGCAAATTGGGCATTTTGTCCCTGTGGTAGTGCTAAAGGAGAGGTCAGGGGGAGGCAGCAGGCCCATTATGGTTCATCCTCCAACAACCATGAATATCCACAACAAACGCCATTTACATTACAATTTCCAAAAATAGAAAGGTTAATCATTCCTTCAATGTGCAAAATAGCTTGCTTCACATATTCTATCAAACAGCGGAATGCAGAGCACTCTTTTTTTTTAAGCTCATGTCATCCTTTTCATGAGGAGATGAATGGCCTACGAAGCACCTTACCAATATGCACAAAGGAGAGCATGGACAATACTATGCCATACCACTTATACCACTTATACTGATGGATGCTATTTGCACTGTTTCATACATTTAATACCCTACCTACCCACCCACCCATCAGAGTGAGAATTCACCTAGTGCACAAACACATCCCCAGCCACCACAACATCTGTCTAAACGTAGCCTCATTAAATCTTTAGGACCTCAAAATAGTCTGTGTGTGAGCTACCTCCGTATTTTTCATTGTACACTCATTGAAGACACCATATTGTGAACTTCTAGCTGACTTGTCTTTGGACTGACTTCTGTACGCTGAAGTGTGACAAGCCTGAAATAGTTTTTTCAAAGGCAAAACATGATGGAAGACTTTGAGGTTTCAGTGAGAAAGTGTGTGACATGAATATCAGTCAGACGAACCCAAAAGACAAAAGCTCCAGATTCCTCCTCTTGAATCAGACATCATTTTCCATTTTTACAGTTGACCATGGTGACTCCTTGGTGATACTACAGCTAGTTACATTTATCTTTATGAAAGCCTCCCTAGGGTTTTTATAATAACTGCATGAGCTTATCCAGGTTATCCTAACCCCATTCTAACATCTGTCTACGGTGTGACACATACCCAGGTTAGTTACGTATCTGGTGCCAGTCCTCCCATGGTAGCTAAGGGTAGAGCAGAGTGCAGATGCAGCCAGCTTCTAATGAGGCTGATGGCATTACCTCTTTGTCTCTTCCCAAGTGGTCGGAGGGTTTAATTAAAGCATTTAGCTTGGTAAAAAAAAAAAAAAAGACTTCCTGCCCTGCTGCTTGTCCCCTGAGTGTGGGAGGAAGAGGGGAGAACAAATGAGATGAGGGAGGAGGTATTTAACATTTCCATGTGTTAGAACACCCACAGGAGAAAGGAGTTTCAGTCAGCATTCATCAAGGCCAAGCACTGTAATTTCCACACACTGATCTAAAGTACAATAGAGGCTATCAAGCCACTCACACCGAGAGGCTATCATTTCCACTGCAGGCGTTCTGTGTGTGTATACAGGGGGTGGTGAGTATGAGTGGAGACAACATCTACTCATCATAAAAGAAAGCGCAGTAGTAGGTTGACTTGTTTGTTCACTTTTACTCTGTACTACACCTCTCCGTGTTACACATCATGCCTGTAGAGTCTGGGTGAAATAATACAAAACTGTAAGACACTGGTTGATGAACTGAATTGTTAACATGCATCATCTGACCTTGCTTTATGACCCTCCTCCTGATAAGGATCAAACAGTGTCTTGTGGCTTCAGTGAATTCTGGTTGAGGTTACTGAGTGTAGCAACCAGTTTTTCCTTGACACTTTGTTATGCCATGGATTTCTGTAAAGACTTGTCTAAAATAATTATAAACAAGTCTTTACAAAATGGATCCCAAAATGGCAGTAGTGTTCCCTTAACCTTCAGCCATTAATGCATGGAGCTGATATAAATCCATAAACAAATGATTTGCCCACTTCCACCGTGATCATGCACTCACACCAAGAGCAGTAGCCTCTGCTTACCTAATAGCTCCTACTATTCATTCAAAAATCTGAACTCTAACCATCCATGTCAAACAGAGTGCATCAGTTTTTCCACTGGTCAACCACAAATGTTTGCAGACTTCATCAAAGGTGAAGTGGAAAGGTGAAATGGAAAAAAATAAATCATACACAAACCACTCCCAAATCATTTATCACTAAAATATTACAGGAAGCTGGTGACAATGTGTCATCATAATAAGCCCACTGTTATTGCAATGGGTTTTTGATTACGGGCTATTATAAATTGTCACCTATTGAGTAAAGTACTTCTGGAATTAAATGTTCCTTTCAGCGGGGTTAGGACGTTCATTATGTAGAAAAGTAGCACAGCAATTCTGAGTAATTCTGAGCTTTGGCTGTGGTATTGATGACATAGCACACAGCCTGCAAAAGTAGAATAAACCAAACAAAACTCATCCAGCTCGAACAACAAGCTTGTGTAGTCACCAAGACCTTAATCAGCTGTTCCTTGTTCATCTCGCTCATGAACAAAATGTGGGAGTCCAGTTTTCCACCCACAGACACTGGAGGTGATCAGAATGTCTCAGCACGCAATTTTATGTGCTACAATTTGGACTCCACTGCTATTACTGGGTTAAATATTTTGATTTATAGGTGATAATGCATATCAACTCTGTATTCAGTTTGTTTGCAAATATTGTTTCCTCTTTCCTTTTGTTTTGCTTTATGCCTACTATTATGGTGTAGGTAAAGAAAGAGTGTAAGGCAGACAGAGGTACAGTAGTGGTTCCCACTTTGAAAGTAAGATTCTGGTTTAGCTGGTGTTTATCATGTGCTTTGACATTTGGATCACATGTTCACTATGTAGGTTAGCAGAAATGTGATGGTGGTGTGGACGAGACCACACATTGACCTTCCCCTCAAAACCCCACGAGTCCAAATGCAGAGGAGCATACCACTTCAAAGACCTGACCTATGGATTCATGCATGCACACACACACACACACACACACACACTTGTGGTCCACCAACTGGCCTGCCATCCTGTCCAGGTAGCAGCTGGGGTGAAGGTCACCAGTGAATTATACATCACTGTCTCACATTCTACAACAGAGGTCACAGATATACTTCACAGTGGAAGAGGTGGGTGGAAACAGGGGTAAGACAGGATGAACAGGGATAGAGAGAAGAACTAAAATAGTCTGTGTCCCCGGGGGAAACAGCCCACTGTTCTTTTGAAGTTCATTTGGATTTTAAAGGCAGTTTGTAGCTTCTGCTTGTGTCTCCTCCTCTAACATGCAGCAGATTGGGAGTTATACAGTATGCTGCCAGCAGCTATTTAAGTACTGTTTGAAACCATTCCACAGAAGAAAACAAAAACATATTTAAAACAAATTTTGACTCGTGGGCCTTGTCCGTGCCTCATGCAGACACATGGGGGATGAGATCATACGTGACAAAACAGAAGGTTAAATGCTAATTTAACATGCTAGAACTAAATCTCCCTTTCAGTTCCTTGAATTCTGCACTCAGCTAGGTGTACCACAACACTTATTTGTTACAAAATTCAACATAAAAATAAACAGGGTATTGTCACACGAGCTCGAGCACTGACAGTGAGTCAACATCCATTTCTGATTTTATTGTTTATTGTACTATTTGACTGTTTTCACATTGCAGTGCTTTACTTAGATACTTAGATATATTTTAGAAATATATTATTTTAGGTATTTTATATGGTCTGTTGGTGAAGTAGCATTAATCACAATGAAGGGAGTGGGAGGAATAACTTTTGTCCCCACCAGAGATAAAAAATAATTCAGGAGTGGCATGGATATATAGATGCGAAGGTGGGAAATTACACCCACCCCCCAACTCCCCCACCCAACCTATATGTGCCATTTTAGCTAATCAGTACAATGATTAGTGTCTTATACAACTTAAAACGGAGGATGAGACCAAATGGCTCCTTGTGCTGTATAGACAAAGCAGGGCCACTGAACTCAAGCCCCTTTGACACAGAGATTACGCAATACTGGGGTTAGAATTCACCCAAATACACTGCCTTTGGTTGTGTATACAGAGTTACATGAAGGCAGCATAATGCTGAATATTTTGCTGGTTTGATTAATGTTATAGAGAGTGAATGCTGCCAACCACTACACTGCATAACTCAAAATCCTTCAACATTTACTAATTATTGATAGGGTAACTTTGATTATAGTAGTAAATTATTTATCAATCAAGGTTCCAAACTGATAGTTGGTACACTTTATGAGACTGACCTAGTGAATAGGCTGTTCCTTTTTAAGATGTTGTTGCTGAGGTAGATCTAATGGAAATTAAATCCTATTACTTTATGTGATAATTCATTAGCTAATATTCAGATTTTTTATATTAATATTTTTAGCAATTCAACTAAAAAAATAAAAACTACAAATTGCTGTTGACAGAGCCAGGCTAACTGTTTTCTCCCAATAACTCACACCAGGTTAAGGCAGAAAGCTGACTAACCTGGATACAGTAAGTGCAGGTAAACACTCTCACTAGGATTTATAGGTGGTAGTGGCTTCATCTTTTCCACAATAAACAACACAATAAACATAATGGTTAATTGGTTCGTCACAAAAACACAGAGATAAAGTTGGGACAGACCCTGTTGCAAAATCTTCCATCTTTTTGGAGGAGTGCTTCTGCTGCATTCTCTCAGGTGATAATACACACATATAAGATGGATGAGGAACCAAGACATACAGCCCTACTTAACTGCTGCATCCAGATAATTTTTAATTTCTTAGTTCTCAATGTTGCCTTTGAGACTTGACTACTTACTATTTACTTAATATTTGTTAACATATTATTAACATTTGGCTTATCTTTTATTTTTATCAAAGAAAAAGTGTCTTTGTGTGGGTGTGTGTGTGTGCGTGTGTGTCATTGTCCCAGCTCATTTCCCAACACAAAGTGGAATGAACTCTGTATTATAGTAGCCTACATGAAACAAGTCAGGTAATTACCTGTATACACATGCACTCACACGCAGCACACACACACACACACACACACACACACACATGCACACAATGTGTCTTCTGTGTTTTTTCCATTTTTAATGTGAGATCCTGCTCTGGTCTCAGGTTTGGACAGAAAAACACACAGAAACACACACACACACACACACAGTATCAGTAGCCTTAATGCATCTAACAGACTTCAAAAGACCATCTGCAACCTCCAAAAATCTACACCCCAGATACACACACTCAAACACCCATGCACCAGCCCACAGTCGTCCCGGTGTTGTTGTGAGACGCAGGGTGGAACAGCAGACTGGGGAGACACACACACAGTCTGCTACGGATGCCTGAGACATTCCTCTAGCTCCATTGTCACATTGCTTCACTCCTCACACATCATTATCCCAGCAGCTGTTGCTTTACAGCATACCCACACGTACTCCCCAGAAAATAAACAGACACATCAGTACACATTAGCTAGCTATAGCTGTGCTCACAGACAGGAAAAATTCTCCACTAACATTCAGGTAATCCAACACTTAGGTCCTACAATAACTGGTTCGTGAGCAAGAGATATGCTCATAAATGTGATCTTGAGATTATAATTTCATTGTTTCCATAGAAACAAGAAACACTGGTTTTCCCAGCCAAACAGGAGGTGAATGACTGAGCTGTGGCCGCTTCATAATTTGCATGTCAGTTTTCACAGAAGTCATGTGCACCAGAAAACCTCTCCAATTACATAGCTGCAGTTGGAACCTGAATCTGGTGCATGCTGACTGTGCACACCTGATCCTTTTTCAGATATACAGCATATGATGGTAAATGGAAAACATTTGGGTTTTGGACATTTGATTGAATAAAACAAGCTATATGAATCATTAGTTATTAAATCATTAGTTTTTCACTATTCTCTGACATTTTATAGGAAACTAATCGACAGATTAACTGAATGAAAATAACCCTTGGTAGCCCTGCAACATGTGTTTTCTAAAATTATAAAATGCAGCCACTGAATAAGTTTTAACAAAGAAACATCATGCACCTGGTTCCTGTCTTTGACCTCAGGAGTGGTCCTTCAGTGTGCTTGCTGTGGGTTTTCAGTGTCAAGGAACAAATGGCAAAGATGAGACCATTGCCAGTGCTGGGATTTGCATAGTCCTGTTTCACAGTCCTGTCTGTGGCTTGGTTAAAGTTAAGAAAGTTGAAATGTAAATGAACACATTGTGTCTGAAGTTTATTCAGAATTCAAAAATTAACAACGTATCCTCATAACATTAAAAGAAAACGTAATCTAATTACATTTCTCTCACAACATATTTGCTCTTGTTAATTAGCTGTATATAACTGCAGTGTCTAGGAGACAGGGTTGTGATTGTCATCATGCAATGAACTTTCTGAGTACAATATCAAACTGAAGGACAACACTATGAAAGTAAAAACCAAATTGTGACAAACTAGAATTCTTTAACAGTTCCCTGAATTTACTGGGTTTGAGCCCAATCCTGCACTTGGCCTCAGCATTTCTTTAAAGTGTGATGAGCTACTGTTTTGTTTTTCTTCTGCCTATACACTGGGAACAAAAGAAGAGCCTTGCTAACAGTTCTGGGAGACACAGTATTAGTTCAGACTAAATCCTGACATCAGCATGCAAACATGCTAAAAATGTCAATAATAAAATGGTGATGTTTAGCAAGAAAAATGTTTACCATGTTCACCGTCTTAGTTCAGTGGGTCAAAACAGAAAATACAACTGAGGCTGATGGGAAATCCAAATTGTACTGCAGAAATCAAAATTCTGACCTGATGATGTCAGAGGAAAGTTATCACATTTCACCTTGTGGGGAACATGAATAGGTGTACCAAAGTTAATGGCAGTCAATCGAATAGTTGTTGAGATGTTTCACTCAAAACCATGACTCCACCATATGGTGGTGATAGAGAAAAAGTCAAGGTATCACTAAAATCATTAGGGAACATCATCTGCGAACCATGAATGTCTGTACAAAATTCCATTGCATCTTGTAATTGTTGAGCTATTTCAATCAGGGCCAAAATTGTGGAATGACCAAAGAGACTGTCCTCCTGTGAAAAACAAGCCCACAGGTCGTCTGTGTAATCAGATTACTACGACCTATTGTTACATTTTATTATACAACCTCTAGTGGCCATAGTAGTTATTACGGGAGCAAACTACGAAGTCAGATGATGTGACATAAAGTGACAAAAGACAGAAGACAGAAGACGGCAGTTGCTTCTTTTATACATGACCATTGTTGGACCAACAGCCCAACCTAGAGCCATGCCTCTAATAAGGCTAAAGATGAGTCACTTTAAACTGTGAGTGAGTACAACCTGCTGACTAGGTCACTGAGAGGACTTGAGACACTGCTCCTGTAGTCACCTCACAAATTGTCTGAAGCAGGTTCTGTAAAATCTCAGTCTCAAACAAGCACATCCAAACTACCATGGAGTTCTGTCACAGCAGTCATTTTGTGCGTGAATGAACCTCAGATAAGGTTTCTGGCTGCTGACCACTGCCTGTGCTCCAGGTTAGTGATGGACACTGGCAGTATATGGCAGTGCCTCAGTGTGCAGACACAAGCAGTCTTTCAGCAGGTTCATCCCAACTGTGAACATACTCAGTCTCTCATGAGGCCCTGAAGTATGTGGGCTACAAGCAATGCTCATCTGCTGTTTTATTCACTTCTAAAACCCTTAAATGGACAAGCACATATAAATATTTTGGAATATTAATTGATTGCTATTTTCTCGACTAAAATGACAAATTAAATATGACCCTTATTTTCCAGTTTAAACTCTGTATGTCGGGAGATATATTGTCCATTAAGGGCATAAATTTAACATTTTCTCCTTTTTTAATAGTACATGTACCAACTACTAAAGCATTTTGTAAATGATTAATTTGCTACTTTCTTTCATGTTTTGCATACAAAGTTAAAAACAAAAACAAAACTGAACAAGTCATTAACATATTTGAATCCTGTAAGTAAATCTAATCTTTGGATAAATAACAAGCCATTAAAGGTTATCAACCAAACATATTATTCCTTGCTCATGGTGGGATTTGTTGGGTCTCTCTCTGTAAACACCATATTTTAAAGAGTATGGTCTAGACCTGCTCTGTGTGAAAAGTGCCTTGAGATGACTTTTGTTGTGATTCAGCGCTATACAAATAAAACTGAAATGAATTGAATTGAATTGTTTTTATACTACAATCTTCCCGTGGTACCCCTATACTAGCAATATTCTTTTCACAATGGAAGCTGGGGAAACAGTTGCGAGCATTTTGACCAGTAACAATGCAAAGCCTCACTTTGCACTTCTGACACTTGACAGGGATACTCACTCACGATGTAGTTATGGTTTGAGGCCTATACTCTATAGATAATCAATAATTTAGGAAGCTAAGCTGGCTCATCACTAGAGCTACCATTCAAATCATCACATTTGCAGTGAACTTCAAGTCAGGTAATGCTGTTTACACAGTTAACACACACTGACAGGCTGCAGTTCATTACAACAACAATGTCACTTTGACAAAACCTTGACACTTTTTGATTAAGATGTGTGTTCATTACATTCACTAAGCTGGATTATACAAGTCAAGCATGTTTCAAGAATCTGCTTATATATTTCCATAATGCACAGACATGAATGCAAACTCGCTGATACCTGAAACTTTAGAACGAGTACATCCAAATATCGAAAACACAGCAGCATGGTTAGTTGTAATGTAAATTATATGTAGAGGTAGATGCATTTAGAAAATAAGCAAATAAGAAGAAGAACCTGTTGGTGTAGTCCTTTGAACATCGAAGATGTTATGCTAATCACATTCTAACCGAATTATATTCTGTTTTAGATTTACTGGTCTTGTAAAATCTATTGGTGCAACTAGAGTTCTAATTTTTGGTTCTTGAACTAGTTAAATAGTGTAAAAGGTTATGTTAGTAAAAAAAAATTTAAAAAAATGCCTGATCCACTCTATGGTAGGTGTTTGTATGCAGTGATTATGACCCACACAGCTCCACAACACAAACAATATGAATCACTCCCCACACACTGCTTAAGTTGGCCTCAATTAGTTGTGTCCTTGATATGAAACATGTGGGCTGCTCAAAGCCTCATTAATGTGTTAGTTGTTTGTGCAGCTCATTAAAAAGTGAGCAAACCCACAGAAGAGCAGGAGGAGCATCTGGATCAATTCCATAACCAGCAGCAGGGATATGGAGATCTGGCTACAGTGGCTGATGAAAAATTAGCCCTCCCTGCTAAGTCAGCTAATGTTCTGACCAGCTACTGTAAATATCTGTAAAAAAAAAAATCTGTAAATATAATCTAAATATAAATATTACCATTAAAAGACTTTTAAAAATGTATTTTTAAGAGTGAAGTATAGTCAGTGATGTCACAGTAAGTATGGAAAAGTTATTGTTGTAGGATCCTGTCCTCATCTCTTGATGCCTGAGAATTATGCAGCACACTTAACTTTGGCCATCATCTAAAGTACTGTTAGTTAAAATGCTCAAAGTGAGCAAAATCAGCTGTTCTTGAAAGACAACAATTCATTGCATAACAAAGGCATGACAGCATGTTGCCAATGTTCATCTAATGAAAATTTATTTTCACTGTAACAGCCCTGTATGACAGAATTTATTTATTTATTTATTTATTTTTTTACATTTTTATTTCTAATAGTCTCCATCTCCAACAGCATAAAGGAAAAAAAGTGTGAACCATTTGTTTACAAAGATTAATCTGCACTTACCCAAAATAGGGCAGCAGGTGCTGAGGCCCTGCACATATTGGGTGAGATGAAGGGTACACCATAAAACAACACCTGAACTTTAAAGCACTGCCAGCAAAATGCCAGATACTGAAAGGCTTGAATGAGATGAAAACATAGTGATGAATTTGAGATATTACGGTCTTACCAGCAGTAAGACTAAAAAAAGTCGTCACAATTCAAGTGTTTTTCCCCTTGGGATCATGATTTTAACAATAGGGAAATGGGATTCAAATATTTATTTGGTTAAAAAAGACATTTTACAGCGGATGGTGGTGGTGCTACTGGACATATCAAGTAGCTGCCAAAAACATTAGGATCCATCCTCTGATACAAATATATGCAGGAAACTAAAAATGCAGATGCATGTGTCTGAAATATCTTGTCATATTTGAAACATATTTGAACTAAAACAGTGGCAAAGTGGACATTTGACCTGACTGGTGGTAGAGTGAAGGTCAGGAGATCGGTTAAGTCATTAAAGACTAAATGCGAGTAACTTGTTGCCAACTAGTGGCAACTGCAACCTCTTCCAAATTCTATATGTTATATAATATATATTCTATATAAGTGTAATAGTCCACTCCGGAGAACACCCAGCTTTGATCACAGGTGTGATCAAACATTTAACAAACAGAGGTCAGTGCAGCAATACATTTCTTCCATACATCTAGTTTGTTAAGAGTCTTCTGGGAACCATGAATATCCATGATCAATGTCTGTGGCAGTCAACTAGTTGTTGTGGTATTTTGATCTGGAACACAGTTGGATTAGGGAGCTGATGGATCAATGCACCACTACTGAGGCAAAAACACAGATGAACACTGAAGACAGAAAGAAAATCAAGGATAGGGCCAAGTTTTATTTATTCTGTCAGAGTCCACTACTTTGCCAGCTCAATACTTTTTTTCATAAGAGACATCCCTTAACTGTTCCTCATTGTACCCTCCATCCTATCAAGCTTCTTCCCCACTGGGTGCTCTGCCACCTCTTATTGTACCTCTCAGCCCCTCCTTTGTTGACACCCTGCCTCCGTCTCTCTCAACCAGCGCCACTGGCCTCAGCTGTCAGCCGTTAGTATTCCTGCTGCCAAGGCCTGGGACCACAGGGAGCCCTGGCGGCTACACAATCACACACCCACAGACACACACACTGGAACAGCCTTCACCTTCGTCATCTGGCATCCCTTAGGCAAAGGCTGATTCTGTGTTTTGTGCGTGTTTGTTGATGAGCACAGCTCCAGCGACAGACTAATAGGCCAGGGATTTTCATTCTTGCTCATTTGGTATTTTGTCCATTATTTTCTCCTTCTCATTTCCCTTGCAGTAATGTTTCTACACTAATACAAGGCTTGCATTATTGATGAAGCTGCCACCCTCCTCCTCCTCCCATCTGTCTGGTCAGAGGGTGGATGGGTGGGAGGGTGGAGGAGATGAACGGGTAGAGGAAACACAGGGTTTGAAGGATTTACGACATGGATGGGTGAAAGAATGAGGGTTGTTTTACTGGATGAATGGATGGATGGGTGGATGGATGGATGGATGGGTGGATGGATGGATGGATGGATGGATGGATGGAGGGATGGATGGATGGAGGGATGGAGTGTACAGAAGGCTGGATTGTCAATCTGTCTGCCCCCCAGGATGCCAGACAAGCCATGTAGGCAGTGTTTACTGAGCATGGATCCAAGCCATATGGTGCCACTTCAGGAGGGGTTCCTAACACACACACAAACATGCAGAAACACACCTACTAGGTTTTGTCTAAATTAGCCGCATGAATGTGCCCAGTAACTTTTGTGGCAATCTGTAACTTTGATCTTAATAATTCTAGAGTAGGGATTTGCAGCCTGATTGTGGAACCAGATGAAAGGTCAGGCAAAGGAAAGATCAGGGGGTCATCTAAGATACTGTGGTCTGGGCCAAGTGTTGGACAGATGGACCAACAGACTATCCAAAGCCCCCCACACCCCCGATTCTGGGACAAAAAATTAGAAAGAGAAGTCTCCCAAAATATCACCTCTTTCTCCAAGAATCCTCTTCTGGATCAGACTGCAGGGTATTTTTGACTTTTAAAATGATCACTGTGTCAGATTCTACAATTATAGAGTTATTGTATCAACTGTCATGACTTGGCTAAGGGACATTGTTGGGCCCGATGAAATCTGCCAGTCATTCAGACAGCTTGCTATCTTTCATGACTTGCATCACACTATAGGTAATTGAAATGTAGATGCCGGTGGCCCGGGGTTACGAACAACATCATTCCTCATTTATTTCACCATGTTTACAGTTGTGAATGGGTCTCCCATTTAAGTGAGAGAAGGAATAAAAATTCAGATGTCTACTGCCTACATTTGCAGTAACGGACACTATGGGATAAAATGAGCCACTGTAGCACCACGCACTCATTTTCATTCTCTACAGCCTGTGAATGTCGAGTCAGGCCAAAATCAGCTTGATGTTGTGTAGTCTGATCTTGCCATCATTTTTGGTGTTGAAAAGCACAGTGACAGAGGAGATACTCAGCACTGCTTCTAGATTTCACACACACTTATCTAATATCTAACAGGTGCACAAAATAAAAGCATCAATGTTCAGCACACTCACCGAAGTCAGCGAGTTTGAGCTCTCCAGTGTCGCTGATGAGCAGGTTTTGTGGTTTCAGGTCACGGTGAAGGATGTACCTCTGATGGATGTAAGACAGGCCTCTGAGTAACTGGAACAGGAACAGCTGGAAAATACAAGCAAACAAATAGAAAAAGCTTTTTTTACAGAAGTAAATTTAACATAACTATGCACAAATTACATACAAAATATAACACATGCTATCGATTACGCTAACTATCCTCCCAATTTTCTGTGCCTAAATCTACATCACTCAGTTGTGGCACATAGAGAGGTGTGGAAAAACCTATTCATCACTGAGATAGGGCTGTGACTTCACCCCAGTCTCATGCATGAACCCCACATTTTGTTTACAAAGAGCATAATGAAATGCTGTCTCTCTCTCTCACAAAGGCACACACAAACCAAAATCAATACAGAGCCATCAATCAAGAACACAGCCATCATCTTCTCCACTTGGACTATTGAACAGAGATCAAACAGATGATACATTATGTCTGATGTAACAGCTGAATTCTTAGGAATGGCTGCATTGACTGGCTTGTGATTTTATTTTTAATCAATAAATGCCTGGTGCAGAAAAGTATGTTTTTTCAATTGTGAGCATCTTTGAGAAGTGGAAAAGAAGACAGACAGGTCAAAGCAGAAATGTGTGTAGGTGTGACAAAGGTAGCTGAAATATCTGTGAAGGGCAGTGAATCGATTGCACAGAGCATGACAGGATTGCTGACAGCAGGGGGGAGGAAGGCAGTGTGGCAGGAAAAGTTAAAGTCATTGAACTTTGACCCAGAGAGGTTGGAAAAACACACACATTTTCATCACTCACCAAATAATATTTGTTTCTAGTTCCAGGCTTTGTTATCAGGCAGGGGAAAGCTGCTGGCCTTTTGACCCAGTTTATAATGGACTGTAGCATTGCTGCTCAGCAGTGTTAAAATGATTCTGTACTGGATGTTATATATATGACAACTGAAGTCCATTAGCTACTGTAACTCAGTGCAGTCTCTCATTAACAGTATATTAACCTGCTATATGTATTTCTGTAAAAGTTACATATTTTCCTAAGGTTTGCTGTCTCTATTCAAAGATAAATACTGTATACAGTCTACAACAAAACTGTGTGCACCCCTGTTCAATATTACTACAATGTTAAATGATTCAAAATTGTATCATCTCACAATCATCATGTTTAAGTGTAGGGTATCTGATCTTATTACTACTCAAAACATACAAGTAAACTTAAAGGGTAAGCTGCAACCTCACTGCAACAAAAGTGAGCACACCTGTGGTTTCCAGGTTAACTATGTGAACAAGGTTAGAAAATAACCTGTGAACACCACAGCTTTCTCAGTTTTGGCTTGGGTTGTGTCTAATGCAACATGGCTCCATATGGTATCATCATCAGGCTACTGAAAGATAAGCTGAAACACATTTGGGTTAGGAGGCATAGGAGAAGCCATACCACCAGTTACAGAAGGTGCAGCGGCAGTCACAACCTTGCATTGAAAAACAGACAGGGAAGTGCTTCTGACATAGAGCAAGGATTATCTGTGGAAACTGGTGTTTCAGTGACTGATCAGACAGTGAGAAGGACATTGCATTGCAAGTCAACCTTTGCTGAAATCATCTTTTCCAGGGCATCTCTTGTGTACTTCATGATCATGTTATGAAAACCTCTGAATAACACTCACTAGTTATTTAACAAAACAAAATCTCAGGCTCATATCAAGATGAAGTGCAGTATTCTACCTGTAAAAACTGCAATCATTTACTGTGATTTGTTAAAATGATAAAAGTATATATTTTTTAAGTGACACTTAAGTCTAGTGGACTTCTCTGACAAATGTAATAACAGCAAATTCATTCATAAAACAACACTCATCACAATGCATAGATGCACTTTTTCTGACAAATCAAATGAACGAAGATTAAATGGCATTAAATTTACATATTCTTATGGTCATTTATTTTACTGCTGAAATTAAACGCAGTCCCCCCATCTGCCTACAGAGCTCATTAACCTAAATCACAATTAATTTTTTAATATATCCCTACTCCATAAATTACATCTGCTGCTGTTGGTAAGAGCTTTCAAACATAAACATCAACAAAATCCTACAATATACCCAAAGTCACAGCTACATTAAACTTGTTTTGTTTTGCCTCTGTGATCTGGCAGACCCCCACCCGCACACATGTCAATCAACAAATAATGAGGTGTGCATGATCCAGCGTTCAAATATTCCAATTCTAGCATTCCCCTCTCATTTCTCTCATCCCACTGATACTATAGTCTTGGCCAATTAAGCTGATTGAAGCACCGTGGAGTCCAATCAGGGACGGGCCCTGTTTGGCATCTGGAGTCATTGGGTCAACGATTTATTATTCCTGCACTCAGCGGGTGAGAGATGAACTGCGGTGAAGAAAATTAGCATGGGAAATGTGTGTTTACTCATGTATATCAAACACACTTCTGAAAAGCCTTTGCATTGTAAGAAGTGCAACTGCATGGTAATGAAATAAATAAAAAAAGAATCTGTCTTTTATTCTCTTCAGTCAGCTCTTTAATTCAAACATTGAACTCTTTTTAAAAGAAACTTTTTCTGTTTGTTTGGCTTTGACTGGAAACATCTCAGTGCCAACTGCATTCTAATAGGAAAAGGGAAGTGCTGAGGATAGTCTGAGGAGTTCAGAGTATTGACTGACAGTTTTGACAACAATAATAATAATAATAACGAAGTATGATAGTGAAGTATGGAGGTCCTGTCAGTAACTAGCCAGATTTAAACTTCTGCACACTTCAAATGAAAAGGAGGTTTATGCCACGATTCTTCTTACAATTCAAAGAGAGTGGTGAACATTTGCCTTGTTGACATATCAGACATCTGCTTGCCAGACAAGCTCACTCAACTATAATAAGTGACTATGAGATGTCCATCTGGCTAAATGTATGTGTTGAAGGAAACCCTGCAGTTTAAGGTGTGAGAATTATGGAGCAAGTTGGAAAATGAAGACAGAACAAAGTGACAGAGAAAAAACAGAGAGAAAATACTTTATACTGTAAGCATCTGCAGGGAGGGCACCATTGGTGAAAGGTGGATAATAGAAGCAAGATGAGGACTGGTCAGTCTTAAAGTACTAGTCTGATTCCCATCTTTTGGTTGAGGCTCTGGGGAAAAAAAAAAAAAGTACAACAACCTGTTTCATCTACAGGCTGGATGTATAACAAACACTAGCCAACAATACTTTTTAGGATTTGCAAGCTTATGCTCAGATTAAATACAGTCTTTACTTAATGAATGTATTGAAATTTATTAACTGGCAATCAATTAATTATTAATTTAATTGGCAATTATTTTTATTTCTCAAGCAAACATGCCAAAGATTCTGTGGTTTCTTATATGATGATTTCTCTGTTTCTCTGTCATATATGTTATCAAACTGAATTCTGAACTGAACTGTTGCTCAAACAAGAGTATTTGCAGCAACTGTTAACAGCACCAGTGCAGTAAGACAATTGTGGTGATTTGCATGTGACAATTTCACTTTTCAAAGTTTTTTTATGTCTAGATTACATATGTATTGTTTTACAGCACAGCATTTTTAATGTATTTCATGTATTCCATCATGCAGCAGGTCCTTCAAGAAAGCTGTAAATTAAATATTTTCTTAATCCCTGAAATTTATATGATTTCTCAGTTATATTATTTTTTCAGCAGTTCACCTTTGACGTTTGTACCATTTAAGGTCCTTCACTGCACTTGAACTACTTAAATTTAAGTTACAACTGAAAAATGTTTTTTTTAAAAACGTGTATACATATAATACAGTGACAGGCTGTGCATTTCAAACCTAGGCCTTCAATGGCTCTACCTGAATTAACCCACCTCTTTATACTGTCATTATAACATCACATCTACAGAAACCATCAACAATATACAGAAACTCAGTATAACAGAACTCTGCATCACAGACAGACATGTCATGTAGCCGGAATAAATGTCATCACTAAAGCAATGCTATAAAACCCACCACAACTAGTATATCCAAAACACTGCAGCCACAGCTGAGTTGATATCATCTCCAGCAGAAGACGAAACAATAACACAGGTAAATGCATTTACCACCAAACTGTTTAACATTATTTGTAGATAACTCAAACTGTTTGTCAAAGTGGGACACTAGCTCAAAGTGAATTAAAACTACGATCATAACTCAACTTTCAGCATTAGTCATGCAAGGACTATAGTGGAAAACCAGACGTTGTGATAACTCTACAAGGAGTTATTACTTTAGAACCTTCCTCCTTCAGCTTACTCCACAAAAAGCAGTTATTAAAATCTATACATGTTTTAGCTTGTGTTAGTATTATAGATGAAAATTAGCCTGACTATACAACTGACATGAAATATTTTAGTAGGCTCGCTAGATGGTCTCCCCAACTTTAGTACAGTTCTATCACTATTTGTTTAAATTACAGGCTCTTGTTAATTTAGCCTCAAGGCTCAAGTTTTTTCACCAGCAAGACGCTGAAATCTACTGATACGCTGGGTCAAGTTGTGAGTTGCAGGTGACGTAGCATAAAGATACATAAATATTGCATTGGAAGAAAACAAGAGTGAAGTTTAGATAAAGAGAAAGACTATTGCACCACTGAATATATAGTAATTAAAACATAAAAAATATAATTAAGACTGTGTTTAGGCCAGCAGAGAAGGCCTTGCTGGCCCTGACAGCCCACCACTGATATAAAATTGCAACTCACTTTTGTGAAACAGGACCCTAGTTCACAGTTAAGACACTCACTGCAGTAATGGTGATAGTTTACTTTTACTAATAACCTGAATGTCCCTTAATACAGAAACACTGAAGACTCTTAGATAAATCAACAACTTTTCTACATTTTTAGATCATTTTTATTATAAATGCGTAGTCTCCAAAACAAAGTTGAGATAAAGTTATTTTCTCACATTTGACAAAGCTTCTCCAGAGTCACAGGAGACATTCGACATTCTCACAGGCTGGGTAGTCCTCCCCATGATTTTTATTGTAAAATCAATGAAGTATCCAATTAATGTCTAACTTTACACTGTCATAAGCTGCATAGCAACAGAATTTGAAGCTGTGTAGGTTGTTTACTCTACTGCAATGCACTGTGGGATCTGGCTTCTCTGTGTACAGTGTTGTACTGTTGTACTAGGTTTTTATTTTTTAATGCAGTGTCTCATTAATAGTACTTTACTGGAGGAATTTAATACACATCTAACTGCTGGAATTGCTCCAACGACCCTTTCAACAATCAGCATGTAAGGATAAAGAATCCTGCTCAACAATGGATACTCACAGCAACAAGAAGTTGCTGCACCTGAATCCTACTAAAACTAGCTTATCATGTCAAAAATGAGACTATATAGGTATTTCATTGATGAGAAAATCCCTTCAGGAGCTCTAGTAGATATGTGCATGTGTGTGAGAGAGTCTCTGTTTAATCTCAATGCATTATTAACTCATAACTACAAGAAAAATAAGCCATGTGATTGTAGTGTATCAGCTACTATCATAATCTATCACCTGAGGAGTGACCTCACTGCCTAAGCAACAATCCATCATCAGCACACTAATAAACATACTGCCATTTTTCTAATGATGAACTACTCACTGCCATCATATCCAAGGCAAACAGAACTCTCTATCAGGATATGCACCATGAAGGATTGTTTGGATTGAATCGGCTCTGTGTTATCTATCAGTTGAATATAGTAGAGTCTGGATGCGTTGTCTCATATTCAATGAGCAGCAAAGCATAAGGCAACACATCAAAGTGACAGCAGCAGACTGGGCTTTATATAGCTTCACTAGGATAAAAACAAAGCAAAGCAGCACAGAGAACAGGAGAAAAAGAAATATACTGGTTTTAATGTGATGTGATGTTAACATGGAAAACTAAGTTAACAAGCTTTAAGTTAATCAGGGATGAGTACTGAATAATTTAGGACAAAGCAAAACAAGATTAATAGTCTGAAATGAAATATGAAAGTGTTGACAGAGAAAACATACACTTACTAAAATGTTTCTGTTATTATAGCCTTACCAGTAGTGTAAATGTAACATTTGTCCACTGGGAGACATGAATATGTTTAGTTTGACCTTAATAACACTCATTTTAGACTTGTGTGAAACCAACCTGATGATGACGAAAAAGTTAGATCAATTGGTCATCTAAACACATCCCAGCATTTCAGTTGTTGAGATATTCTGTTGTTAGGCTTAGAGATGTTTGAGGCAAATTGACTAATAAAGAAGTCTTTCTGAAACTGTCACAAATAAAAGTTACAAAAAGGTTAGTGTGACCTGATTCTGATGTGTAATCTCTAAGGTCAGGGTTTGGTTTAGGCACAACACTACTTGGTTAAGGTTATGTTAAAACAAGAACAGTCATCGTAGCAGTTCTGTCTTGTATTTAGGGCACAGTAGTGGTTTGGGGAAAATGCTAAATTCAGCATGCTGAAATAGACAAAACTACATCCTGATGTTTAGTAAGTATGCCTTAGTTTAGTGTGTTAGCATTGGTGTCAGGCATAGTAATTGTTAATTAGCACTAAACACAAAATGCAGCTGAGGATAGTTTTGCAGGTACTTCGTCTTGAACAAAAGTGTTGGGCAAAATATACTCTTGAGGGGTCACTGGATCTCAATCCATTCAATGGTTGTTGAGAAATTATACTAAAACCCAAAAATGTGAACCTGCTGGTGGTGCTACAGGAGAATTTTAAAGTTTGCATCAAAATGTTAACATGATTTAAATACAAGGCTCATGTATATCCCAACAAGTATGACCTTGTAACACCTAATGCTAATTAATGATCTCAAAAACATGGTCTCAAAAACAAATAAGTGGCAGTCTAACAGAAATTATGGGTAGATAACATCTCTTTGAGTTCTCTCCAGCTTCCTCCCACAGTCCAAGTACATGCAGGTTAATTGGTGACTCTAGGTGTGAATATGAGTGTGAATGGTTGTTTATCTCTCTATGTCATCTCTGTGATAGACTGGCGATCTGTTCAGGATGAATAGATAGATAATAGCATAGATAATGGATAAACATCTTTTTACAACAAGAGTATTTCAACTGTAAATGAAGCAGGTCACAATATAATATGTGTGGATAACCAATCAATTACACCTCCAGTCTCCTGCTGCAACATAGGTCATATATCAGCCATTATTTTGCCATTGGGTATTAAAATAAGCTGCTGTAAATCTGTTATCGAGTCGTTCAAACTGACTAATGAAAAAAATAAAAAATGACACCTGCCATCAGATTCACCCTAAAACAACATATTTAGTATGGCTGTTTTATTCTTTAAAGAAATCAAATACTCAAAAATAAAATACCCGAAATACCTCTATGTTGGTCAAACTGTGTCAGTAATACATTTAAGTTCATTCATTATCTATTCTGCTTATCCTTAAGGGTCACAGGGGAGCTGGAGCCTATCCCAGCTAACATTAGGCAAGAGGCGGTGCACAAACTGGACAGATCGCCAGTCCATTGCAGGGCCAACGCATATAGACAAATAACCATTCACACTCACATTCACACCTACAGACAATTTACAGTCACCAGTTAACCTGCATGTCATGGAGGAAGCCGGAGTATCCGGAGAGAACCCACAGGTACAGGGAGAACATGCAAACTCCACACAGGAAAGCAACTCAAACCTGGAGCCCTCTTGATGTGAGGCAACAGTGCTAACCACTGCATCACCATGCCACCCCATTTATGTTCAGACCATCAAACAGCAACATAGTGCAGCTCAGAACACACACCTTTGGATTCACTGCCAAATCACCCAAGCAGCATTTTGCTGAAATGAGTAAAACAGGAGAAATCAGTGAGGGAGAGCTAAAATGAAGGAGTGTTAAATGGAGTGAAAAGATCCTACCATCTGCCAGCAGGCATGAAAGATCCCTTATCTTTTCCACTAAGCATCTGTACAGCGTTGTCCTTAATGTCCTGAATCAAGAGACCTATATTGTGGCACTGGCCACAGAGGACTGTTAAGTTCCAGATATGGCCAGAATTGTCTTTGGCTTATGTTTTAATGAGCAGCTGTGTTGTATTGCAGTGTGTAAATATAGGACTAGTGAAACACCACTGCACAGACCATAGAACAACATGAACTACATGTCTTTGATGATGGCATCTTGGCACTTACTAAAAACCACAAAATCTATATTTGGTCAAAATAGAGACTGGAGTGTGGACGTGCAAGCAGCAACCACCAAAGCAAACCTTAATAGGATGAGAAACCTGTCAATCAAGCAAACACACCCCAAAACATACTTCTCTTTAAACTTTAATATTGATTCTAGAAGCCACCACGAAGACAAACTGAAAATTCAAACTGACACAGTCAAACTAATTCAGTGGTTAAGGTTAGGGCAACGGTTAATTAAACATGCTGTGTATGAAGGCAACTATTTCTATATAGGCCAGACCACAGTCTTTCACTAACCATAACCAAGCACTAAGAGTGTGTAAATATAAAAAAGTTTAATAATGCTGTGGTCACTACAAGTGGATATTATCCTGCTAGATTAGATATTTTGGTCAAAAACAAATACGTTGTCTGTGAACATTTTACTAATACATACAGTTTAGTTGTACGAGGGGGCTCGTACTAACTAAACAAGGTTCATGGAAAAAGGACAGTTGGAAAAACGTTAAGATTTAAGTTATGATGTTTATTTTTGCGTTGCAACATGCATTTAAGGGTTCATGTTAGAACATGTTAGAACACGTTAGTACAAGAACGTACAGGTGCATTGAGATAACAAAAATCAAAATCATATGATTTTTAGCTATGTGCTTTTTCCACAAACTTTTTGAAGCCCCCTTGTATTGAGACATAATTGAGGGGAAGAGGGTTGTAGAAAAAGTGTTGGTAGTCTTCTGTAACATCTTAATCTGTAACATCTGAATAATAAAAGAAAGGAAAATGGCATGAAGAAAAATACTGGGACCCTTCACCCAACAAACTTCTGGGGCAATCACTCAATCAAGTGCTTTTTTGAAGCTCATGAGACTTCTACACTTCTGAGTTACTAGTCTGGCAAACTGCTCCCTTTCTCTTAGGTTTGATGGATTCCTTCTTCCACCTGTCAGTTTCAGCTCTTTCCATAGATGTTCAGTTGGATTAAGATCAGCACTCATAGCAGGCCATTTCACAACAGTCAAATGTTTCCTCATCCATTCTTGGCTGTTTTTGTGGTAAACTGTGGCCCTGGGCCGTGAGCCTTCAATAGGACCACATGTGGTACTATAAAAGTCAAACACAGCAATAAAACTAATAGCCAGAGCCCTGTCGCATGGAGGTAAGAGCATATTTAAAGTTTATTTGCACAGTAACTAGCTTCATAATACACAAAGCTGATTCCAGATTTTTTAAATTAACAGCTATAGTCTTACAACGAATCTGACAATGTGCAGTCTCAATGCTGTGTTCTCAGCAAAATTAATTAAATAAATTAAATAATTATAATAATATAATAAATAATATCAAAGTTTTTGCACACTCTCTACAAACCACCTGAAAAAATTCCTGATTGGCTACTGATTCTTACAGCCTTGGAATGCCGGGTATACGTCAACAACAACAAAATGCACTTAACTAAATTATGTCAGAGTTTATTGCAATGCTCTGAGACACCTTTACTGCTGCATGGAATACAGTAGCCACACCATCACTCCCTCACTCTCACTCACCTGTTCACTCACTCACTCTGCTAGTTTACCATTTGCTGCCGAGACTGACCAGACTATTAAAACTCTAGTGCGGTGCTACAAATTATCAAAACTCCTCTTCAACACAACTACTAGCAAAACTTTCTGTCCTTAATTTGCAGGCTACAGTAAGTAGTTTATAACAAAGATCAGTAATTGTCATTATGCCCTGCTCTATGGTAGGTCTGAGAGTCAGAGTACATTCGGAAAACACAACATTTAAGAATTATTTTCTTCCTTATGTCCTCAGGCAACTCTCCTCTTGTCTCTTTCTTGTCCATGATAATTGTGATGTACACAGTGATACCAAACAGCACAATGAGAACTTCTCTCCATTTAAATAGGCTGAACGACTGATTATAAGATTTATCACATCACACCTGTGATACTAACGGAAGACAGCAGTCTGCTTGAAATATCACAGCAATCCATTTATTTGTCACCACATGCTATTTTAGAGGATCTTTGTAGAATAAGCAAGAACTCAGGTCTGGTCACAGCTTCTTTGTTTTATTCTATGGTAACAGAGAGTGCTTTGATTTCAACTATTTTCAGGGAGAATGGAGCATTGTTTCAATGAGGTATGAGGGTTGTTTTGGGTAACACTTTTGGTCATGTTTGTATAGTGAAAGTGGTTTGGTTATTTGTCTGATTATGAACTTTGCACTTTTTACATCATCATGTGTCACATCTTTTCTATAATCACGTCCTTGATACTGACATGACACTGATGATTTAAGTGCTATCAGGAGCTTCCCTTGTAATGTAATTGTAAGAGCAAATGCTAGCTGTTATTTGGCTTGTAGACATGGTTTGTAGGTGTCAGTTTCCCATTGATCTATGGAGATGTCATTGAGACATGGCCCCTCAGCTGACTGCGAATAATCTAATAAGAGGAGCACTTCAGCGGCAATCTGGATGAGGTCATGCTCACTTGTGTTCATTTCAAGCAGTGATGCTAATAAACTGCAGTCAAGTGCATGGAGCGAGACAAGTTAATGGTGCTATACAACAAGTCAGTTTCCAGTAGGTTTTATTCTGGATCATCTAGCTCAAGCAGAAACTTCAGTGCATTTTAAACAGCAGGAACGCATACTGTAGGCTAGAGGAAGACACACACATGGCTCTCTGGTTTTTGATCAATAATTATTTTAGCAGTGAGTGTGTCAGTGTGTTAATTTGATCTAGCACCAGCAGAGGCACTTTTAGCTTTTATGTTGCTGATTATTAAATATGAGGATGGTTGAGTGATCGTACGCTCTCACATTCAATCATAAAATACATTAATAACAGACATTAACCCTCTTAATGGTGCTTATGATCAGCTTAATTCTTTCAGTATGACACATCAGCATGTTTTCAACAGTTTAAAGACAATTATTAGATTATAATTAGATTATAAATAGATATTAGATAATAAGATCATTTGAGTCTATGAAGCTGAATGCAGGAACAAGGACTTACATAAAGGATTCATCATCTGAGAACCATGAATGTCTGACTGTGGACTAGTGGACTGACAGACAGACCTTGGCATCCTTAGAGCAATGCCAGCAGTACGTCTAAAAAATGTGTTTGGTACAGGGAAGGACTGCCAGTGTCGCATCTGCTCAGCTTCTCATACACACACACCAGTCATTGACTTCACTTTATTAGTCTGATAATAATTAGCTTGATCACAATAAGGATTGTAATGAGAAACTGTAGCAGTTACATTACAGCCACCTGTTCTTGACTAATCACAGCATCAGTTGACATTGAGATGTCTTCTATTTTATGGTACAGTACAACTACATCCCAGTTTGATTCTGTTGTAAACCAGACAGAAAATTCACTTTGAGAGCTGACAGAGATAACTAAAAGCTCCAATATTTTAGGTTAACTACATCCTATACTAAGCAATATCAAAAGAATTAAAATGCCAATTTCCAGTGTATTGATGCTGGTGACTTCACTGCAGCCTCCATTACATAACTGCAGAGGAACAAAGCCACACAAACCCTATAATCAGATTAGAAATCACAACTCAAGCATCTCACCAACAAGTAACAAAGTCAGCAGGAGCCAAGCAACACCTCGCTCTGCTCGCTCAGAATAATCCTAAATTATTCATACGAATCTCAATGAGACTGCTGTCAGCAGGAAAAACACATATTACTTATGTAAATCCTCAGTGGCAAAAGGTACGAGCCGTTATATAACAGATGTAGTCTGCACTGTCACCTACGGAACATACTAACACCCCCAACACCACCACATGGCCTCATTCACTCTATCATTGCTTCTCTGTGTTCATTTCTGTCACCAGCACCCTCCTACAAACAGGAAAATATCACTAAATGACTGATCACTCATGTAGTGTTGTAGAGGAGAGGAACGACCAGCTTTACCAACACAGTCTCACAAAGGTTCATGTTCCATTTTGTGTCAGGCACAGTAATTAAGTTGGCATTAAGATGGTGGGAAAGGGTTGACAAAAATGTAATCTTTATGGTTTGGGGTGTGTTTTACATTAAGGGAGGACAACTATTTCCCTGAGGTTTAGGTCTGGTTTAAATACATGTTAAATAAAAAGTACACAAAAAAGTTTAGTCCTTATTTAGCCAGACCTTGACTATCGCCAAAGGATCTGTTTCACAATGTTCTTTACTGTCTTCCAGAGCTGTCCACTTCCACTCCACTGGAATAGTTCTTTTGATTAATATTCAGAATGATTTGTGGTCTTTTATGCAACAGTTAACCTGAGGACACTAACCCCAAAAACATATCCAAAAGCAAAAAGTTAAAAGAAAAATAAAGGAGTAAAAGGAATAAAGTCACTGTGGTAAATGCACAATAATGGTCAATAACATCGCTGCTGTGTGTGTTCTCCCAGTGTGTGTTCTCCCATTTGTACTGGCACACTCCTCTGAGCTGGGTGTGGTGATCTTGACATGGGTGCATTATGAATAACAGCTTTCCTTGGTCTCTGTACAGGACAGACAGTCTCTTCGACATTAACTGCAGTTGTTACTGACAGTTAGGTAAAGTCCAACTGGATGTGTCCTGTTGCATTTGTGAAATATACTTGGTATTACTAATAACGTAATTACACACACACACAAAATGGAATTGACTAAATAACTCAATGAAATGAGATACTAAGACATCACAGTGGATATATTTTCTTGTTCTCAGTTGGAGTGGTGTTTAGCTATGATGAGGTTTGTGATATTAATGGATGAAATGACTGGTAAAGGGTCAAACCATGCAGTTCAATACATTTAATAAGCCCTGCCTTTTCAGTTTTGTTCTACCAGCTTTACACATACCATCACTGTTCGCTCCACCAACACATACTGTGAATGGTCACAATATTAATGATTATTTTTGCTTGCTGGTTTGTTGTAAGAAGTTTGTTTTCTCTTGGACTGATAAAAAGGTCAAACTGCTGCCTGTTTCTATTTCTGTATTCATGAATGAGAAATCTCCATCTTTTTTATTTATCAGCTCATTATACTGAGTACACATACTGTACCTTCACGTTGTCTGGATGGAGACCCCCTGGGTGTTTGTCCATGTACTGACACAAGTCTGTGTGCTGTAAAATAAAAGCAGAACCGTACAATGTTAATATGCTAACATAAGAAAGTCTTAACACCACCCACCCCAACCCCCCCCAAAAAAACACACACACAATATCAGAAGGAGAAATTTGGTTTATTCTGCAGAAGTGTTTACCATCAGAGATGCAAGGTGATTTGTTTGATAGCTCCATCCATTGACATGCACACAGTGTTACACTGGCCTACCCTTCACCTCCGTGTTGTGTTTGCTGATTGAGGCTGGAGGAGGTGGTGTCTCTGAAATAACACTGATGTTTACAATTTCAGCCATCTCTCCCACTGCTGCCCACACCGGTGGAGCCTCCTCTGCTGAACAGTTCAGACAGATGTTCCAACATGGACTTAAACCTGTTCTCTGTCTCAGTTTCTATTTCCTTATTTTTATTTTCTCCACTATTTCTCAGTATTCAATACCTTTTATCCTCAATTCTTTCCCCCCTTGCCCTGTGTATTTCAGCCTCTTCCTGTCAATCATCATTAGTTTTGAGAGGAGAACAATGGACTGATTTTGAAAAGTCTGTAAAACAGCACAGGCTGATGACAGCACTGAGCACAAGCTGATATATCAACATTAAACCAGCAGTCCAACACATCTGCACAACTTACAATTCAAACAAATAACCATTAACCCTTAGGATAAATTAATAAATGAAAAAGAAAGCAATACCTCACAGGATTGTGATTTAGACAAAGAGCAGGTTTTTATGAGGAAGGTTAACTTACCTCCCTGTTTAAATAAAACAAATGGATCTCTGCTCTCATTCTTCATTTAAACATGACCTGCTAAGATTAATCTTTGACATGTGTTATATCTACCAACAGGGGGCATCACACTATCTCATTAAATGCAGTAGTGATGGAAAGCTGAGTAAGCGTGTTCTGCTTGAGAGACTTGGCCTCCTCAGCATATCAGGATCAGAGATTGACCTGAATATAAATGTGACCATCAGAAGTTATTGTCAGTTTGTATACGTGCAAGAAAACAGCAGAGGATTTGGACTGTTCTAAACCTTGTAGTTTCAGTGTTGAAGCTGAGGTGAAAACTTTCTGGAAGCTGAGCTGAGCAGTATTTTCTAATATTAACTGGTAAATATGTCCTGATTATATTTTTCTGTCCCCGGGGCTGGCCAGTAATTCAATACTATTGTTATGACTTGAAATCTTCCAGAGAAGATTTGAAAAAAAAAAAAAAAAAAAAAAACTTTTCATCTCAAGAGGAAAACATAGAAGTTCCCATGCAGTATTCACAATAGCAGCACTTTAAAGAGTTGTTTCATTTGCAAAATTCTGTGCCATATCTCTCTTGCTAGAACACTGTGCACTAGTTGCTAGTGTCAAGCAAACGATGCTGAGACTGAAATGTCAGGCAAGTTTTACTGTGGAGATGAAGTGAAGTTTCATTTTCAAAACTATCTCAGCAGCTACTGGATGTGGGAGTAAGGAGACTTGACAAATATGCCAAGGGCGACAAAAGTCAGCTGACCGATGGAGATCACATAAGACTCCTCAACTGTTTTACGTTTCTTAAGCAATATTAATTTTTCAACAAGAGGACATAACAGTAGGGTTGGGGGTTTGTAAGCATTTTAGCAAACCAAAGTCTAGTATCAAAATCAAATCTGAATCCTTTTGAATAAAAGAAATAATTTATTACAGTTAGCTATAAATAACTAAAATTATTCAATTTAGATCTTTTATCACCTTTTGTCTCCTGAAAAGACAGAAACAGTTTCGAGTGGCATTAATTACAACCTGTGTCTGCAACCTGAAAACATGAGCAGAAGATATGCAATGCTGATTGAATGTTATCTGACAAACACATTAACATCACTTATCTACAGATGATATACTCTCTCACCAGTAATGTTACTCATTCCAGCTGCTCAAAGCAGCAGTGAGCAGCACCTACTAAAAGTGAGAAGATGCTAACATTATCAGAATGTTTCCTGAATTGCATCTTGCTAATAAAAAAGAGTGAAGACATAAAAAATAAAAGATTAGTTAGCTTCAGAGCTTAGACAGTCTTGGGAATAGGAACCAGATCCAACATGGAGCCTGCTTAAATTTGGTAAATAAAGAATTTTGACCAAGCTTTATTGTGTGGGATGAACTTGTCAGTGCTTTCTGGAGGACAAACTATGTAAGGGAGACACTGTTTCTACCTATCACAGTTTAATTCTCCCAAAGATACTCAATTATGTATCTATATATATTTCAAATATACTTTCAAGTTTCAGACATACATTGATCAGGTCCAGTAGTGACCTTGCAGACTGGTGAAGGACATCCCTATCTCTGATATATTTCAGTTGTTACCATCTGCAAACTCAGGTCAGGAGTACACACTGGTAGGAAGCTTTTCTATTGTATTGGAAAATACTTGGTGTTGTTTATTTCCACAATATTTGACAGGACAGCTGTGGAAACGTACTAAAACAGTGACCTTTCAATAAAATGGCTGCCTGGCTTCCTGTTGTGGGCGCAGACACACCAGCCGTGGGTCTGGCTGCCATCCTATAGTACCGAGCAAGGAGTGGAAAAAACACAGGCTGCTTTAACATTCTTCAAGTGCCCTATAAACATGAAAATGCCAATCAAAATATCCACAGCTCGTGTTTCTGTGGGCCAAGCATTAAAAACTGAAACTCAATCAGTGAGCAGACACTGAGGTCAAATCAATCAAACAAAAGACACAGACATCAACGTGGACCTCTGTTTCCCTTTAAAGCTGTGGCTTATTTTCCTTCTGAACAAACACTAAAAACAGATTCTCAACCTAATTTCCCTCCCCAGCCTCAGTGTGGCAGAGTGCAGACTCACCACATATTCAAAGACCAGAGTCAGGGTTTCCTTGGTGTGGATGATGTCATGGAGGAGCACGATGTTGGCATGCTTCAGGCCTTTCAGAAGAGACGCTGCAGACACAGAACAGACAGAGGCAAAGAGCTGATGTTGAAGCACATATTCAAAGACCAGAGGACTTGCTATGATCTATGCCTTCATTAGCTGCATCATTAGAATGCAACGCAAGCCCTCTACAAGCCTCACTACATACAGGGGATTAAAAAAAGATTAAAGCAGAAAGAGAAAATACAGGGTGGATTTACTGCTGGAAGTTCTCACACTCATTTGTCAACATGTTTATGATGTAATAGGCGATGCAAATAAGTAGAGCAATGAGATGATGTCTTAGGAAGATGATCAAGTTGCCTATTACTTTATTAGCAAGGCTTACTGAGTCTTACTGAGGAGGCTGGGGTGTGATCAGCACATTCTGGGACAGACTTGATAAGACTTTCACATGTGATTCACTTCATCTGAATCACATCTTGGGTACAATTAGGAGGGACTGTGCAATTACTTGTAATAGACAGATATGATAAATCTGCAGAGCTGGATTTACAATCCAAAGGTCTACAGAATTTGCAGGGGTCAGTTTTGCATTGGAATATTTCAACAACACAAATTAAAAGCTTCTTACAAAGAGTTCTTTTTATTACACGAAACAAAGAGAATACTGAGAGATATGGTGGGCTGCAAAACTTAAACCTCAACTTGACGGTCAGCTGAACTGTAACCTGGAGACTTTGACACCAGTGGGATTTCAGTCACAAAAATGTTTCTAAAATATGATTATTAGGACTTGGCCCCTGAGACTGTGATTCCTCTCAGTCAAAAACACTTCAGTCCAGTAGCCTTACCAACTTGTCTACTTGTGCAGTAGGAAGTAATTAGAGAAAAGGCATACAACACTACTATCCTTGAAAAAAATGTAAATCTTTCTGTACAAAGAGACAAATGCAATAAAGCTTGTCAATAAACCATTTCATTATACTTTAACCTCTGCTGAGCTTTAACAAAGCAGAACCACATCGCCGTGTGTATATAATGTAATCAGGTAATGCAGTGCTGTAGTAAACAGTCATCATCAATTATTAGTGAAACATGTTTGTGTTTAAAAAATAGCTTGCTTGGCCATGATGATCAGATGGTAGTAGGTCTGCTAGCAGATGAACTTGCTAGCAGCAGAGTTTGGTCACATATCAATCATACTGTGATCCCATAGGACTGCTGTATCAGTTCACTGCAGTTTACTTGCAAATGCACTGAAAATGGAATTTGAAAAAATAAATAGTATCAATGATGGAATTTAATAAAAAATAATAATAATTAATTAATTAATAAATTAATAATTAATAAAAAGCATACTGATAATAATTTGAATGATTCCAGCTGTCAGTTTGAAACCCTTTCTATCAGATTTGTATATTTTAATTGGTAATAGATGGCAAATATTTTGCTGATGTTTCACTGTTGCATAAATGTTTTGGAATGCCCTGTTACCTAACAAGCATTTCTATTTCTGGTACATCATACCGATTTGTTTGAATATTCAACCAATATTTGCCCATATCTGAACCAGAATAAAACTCTGTTAGAAATAAGGTTTCAGATTATACTCACGCAACAAACTGCAAAGCTCTCTTTCCAACAATTACAGAGACAAATTTGCAGGCAAATAAACAGCTGAGAGAAAAATTTGTCTCGCCACAGTGAAGTTAAGCAATACAGGGAACAGGTTCATTAGGACAGAATGTGAGAGCAGCATAATAAATGTAATTTTTATTATAAGACATAAATGGGATTTTCAGATGGCTGCCAATGTTGTTAATTTAACAAACACAAAGTTCTTTTCCAAGGGCACAGGGAGCTTTGACGGACAGAGCTTCAGACAGCTGGCAAGTGATGAAGCCTCATGAATACATTCATCCTGTATGAGTACCTAAAGGTTGTTAAAAAAAAATCAGATAAGCAGATCAAAGGTAGGACTCCTCACAGTAAGCAAGAGGTTAGTGCTATAGTCAGATACCTCAAAGATCCTGTCACCAGTTTGAAGATCCAACCCTCTCCTTCACACACACACACCTAGCCCATCTCTGGTACTGGGCGTGAGTGTGTCTAGTTTTAATAAGCATAGACACACACACACACACACACTTGGCTCTCCTCTGCTCTGGATATATTACTTTATTCAGCAGCAGTATGTACTGCTGGTCACATATCTGCGCTGGGAGCTTCCTGCTCAGTAACTGCTGAATTAGTTTAATTTCAAAGTGCCTTTCTGATCTGTTCACAGGGGAAGTTTGGACTGTGTGTGTGTGTGTGTGTGTGTGTGTGTGTGTGTGTGTGTGTGTGTGTGTGTGTGTGAGGATGGCTTTCTCTTCATCAGGCCTGGATCATACACAGATCAAACAGACAGAATAATTTTCTCATCTATCGCCTATATTCAAACAGAAGCTGTGAGTGGAGGTGAGGTTGCTTCCATAACTGTAGCCAGTAAACTCAAGAGCTTCAAGTGCTGTACATACAATTGACATGACTAACCAAGCCTGACATGCTCCACTTTAAGTTAATTGCGTCCTTATTTTTCTGTATAAGTATGTAAGGAGACATCACTTAGCTTTAGCTTCACTGCAAATAAATGTATGTCTGTATTTATCTTTTACAGTATTTGTAGTAATTTTACTACAATTAATGCTGAAAATGTTCCCCTATTCTTCGCTGCTGTCAACATCTAATACTGATTTATTAAATTTGAAACAAGATGACTTGTTTTGTCCAGTAATCAACAAAAATATGGAGATTTTTCCATAGCCTTTATGATTTAATTCAGTCAAAAATCATCCATTTAAAGTACTATGACTTCTGCTCATGTAGAACAAAAATCACAACAGCTAGCCATGAGAAATGTCCTAGTATCGCTAGCTCTTTGTGTTTCACCTGATTCAGGAATCCATGATACCACTTCTTAAATGGCCATTCAGCCCGATAGAACAGGTAAGAGGCAACATGTTTCTTCCCGCCTAATGGGAAAAACACAACTGGATAAGTGATAGAGTTTGCTGGAGCTGTGTTTGTGGCATGATCTCAACTTTTTCCAGTTTCAAACTGAGGAAATCTGTATTTTTAATCAAAGTATGGCCTGTTTATTGTCGCTTTTGTCAATGGCATTATATCCCTTTGGCACATGCCAGCTTAGATATATTTTTGGTCATTTTAATTATATATTTTAACTCTGATAAAGGATTTGTCATGAGATGTCTGATTTATCAGAAACAAGCCAAGGAAGTAATAGGCAGCAGCTTAGTCATGAACAGCATCTGAGAAACACTGATTTTGAAATTGCTTTATTCAGTGTTTCTTAACACTTTTAATCATCTGTCCATTTGTTTCTGAGAGGAGGAGACCTGTGAGGATATGTCTCCGGTAAACCTCCTGAATAATTTACACTGAAGGCATCCTAACTGGGAGAAGGTTGGACACGATTGCACCGCCAGATCCCATTGCTACTTCAATGACATCATTAAGCCACGCCTTTGACGGCAGCTAAGAGGTGTTAATATACAGAGTACATTTAT
>BRZM01001246.1:33766-68025 GCA_033238685.1 Lates japonicus | reverse complement strand
ACAATTTGGTTGTTGTATTAGGGCATGTGATGGAGAGCACACACAGTCATTCCAGCCAACAGAGGTGTTTCTTTGGTGTGTTTGTTTTTCTGTTTTTAGTTAAAATGACACACAATATTTTTCCTTTTTTGTTTGGTGGTCTTAAACTTTTCCTTCTTCAAATCAATTTTGAAGTCATTCTTTTATTTATACATTTTGTCCTGTTCACCAAATATAATATTACACTTTTGCAAATAATTTATATGAGTTGACAATCATATATTGCAAATGGCAAATCCACTACCTCAGTTGTACTCTTATTTATTGATAAGAAAACCCCACTTTCACTCCATCTCTTCCACCTGTGGGTGCTTGGGTGATCATTTTCTATAGAGGGTAGAGTGGCCATAGTCCTCCTCCACTGTATGCATTCATTGGGGTGGCCGAGGTCAGAAAGCTGGATCTTGAGTTTCAGTACATAATCTTTTTTTGTTTGTTCCTGTTATTGAGTAGCACATCTTAAAATCCGTCCATCACCTGTTCTTGACATACATAAATAGAAAACAACTCAAATACAAGTAGAACCCTTTCTCCAATATGTATCCCCAACACATTTTATGAACTCTTTTTTGAGACATTTTTTATATTCAAGTCACAAGCGGACAAGAATCTAAAGTGATAGCTATTCTAAAACCTATTTGGGTTAAAGTTTCCAAATTTGCTTCAAACTATTTGTGATAAATTATTTTTTGACAGCTGTTCTCATTCCTAGAATGCATAGGTTATTATGGCAGTCAATACAGAACAATACCCAGAAAGTATAAATTTATTGTTTTATGTTTTCAATCTGATCCTAGCAGTGTTTATCATAAAATACTTTATTCAAAACCTCTGAACTCTAAAGTCCCTTTCTCTAAAGGTAGTCACTTTATCTATTAGTTTTACCACAGAATATTATCATGGCTCCAAAGGCTTTGCAGGAAATCATGAGGCTAGTCAGTGCTTTCCAAGCCTGGCTCGGTGCTGGTGCTGCAGTGCAAGAATGCAAGTGATTTGTTTAACATTGTGGCAGCACTTGCAGGACTCTCTGTGGTCAACCACTTGGTCCCAGACACCCTCAGACATGCTGCAGGGGTGCCCCTAACAGCAAGCCTCAGGTGGGCAATCAAATATAAGTTTTAGGAGGTAATTCTAGAAATGCACAGCAAGGGCATCCAGAGTTATTACTTAAAATATAACGGTGATACAATAAAGCAGTTATACTCCTCTCTCTATGCAGAGCACTCCAGACACAGATGATTGGGCCAGATATTTTGTTTCTGTTATATTGAAAATTGGAAATGACTAGCAAACTGAAGACTGTGTTTGGTCTATCAAGGATCAGAGTTTAATAAATCTTGTAGAAGTTACAGGAGGGTTTTAGAGGCCAGATATCTTCAACAGAAAAAGCATTTATTGACTTGGGTTCCTCCTGGCAGATCATGTTTAACCCTGTCACTAAGTCATACTTAATAGCAAATTAATTATCTTTATGGGAACCACATCACATCCGCTTTGGCTATAAGACTAGTAGGTCTGGAGAAGATATGTGTGTGATCCTGAGGGGTGTTATCACTGTTCACATCTCTGAGGGTCTGTGGCAACCTTGTGATCACTTTGGTAACTACACAGATGAACTGGTAGCTCTGAGGCCTATGTAAGTAACCTGTGAAACATTGTCTAATACTAGCTACCAGTCTAATGAAAGTAAACTGTTTTAAACAACTGTATACACACTGAAACAAAAGCAACAGCCAAGGAGGATGAAATCGGCAATACCGGACTTCCCACAGATGTCCTAAATAATGATAGTGGTACAAGTTATATTAAATTAGATTGGGCTGGTGCCTCTTTAATTTGATCTTGAGTCACTCATCAACAGTGTTATTTAGATTTCTATTAACCAGGAACAACAGGGATCCTGTTGTAAAGGTTATTAAAGAATTAAGGCTGGTGTCTATGTTTTGGCTACTGAAAGAAAAAAAATAAAGCAATTTAAAATGAGTCCATCCCTCAATGGATTTTCTGACTTCCCTACTGTGGCAGAAGTTGTCGGGAAGAGGGTTTCAGCCACTGCAACAGTGTACCTCTGGTATGACTTTCAGACAACAATGTATGGACTTGAGATACACATAATATTTGTTGGTGGTTTCATGATTTGTTCACAATAAAGAAAATCACAAAATATCACTAGCATTATTCTTAAATCAAGTCCTTAATTTCCAAAATGTGTGACATCTTTTATTACTTTCGTGATATATGATTCTTAATTAAACATTTAAATAACATTCCAATGAAAGTTCATCATAACTTAGGTTTTAATTTAAATAGCTCCCTGGTTACTGGTTGGGTCGGTTAGAATCAACATTGTATAAATCAAGGTAATTTGGGATCTGGGAACAGAACAATTCCACTAAAAATAGGTCCAACAGAATTAACAAACACAAGTTGTCAACAGACAAATCAGACAGGCTGTAACAACTCTCAAGTTATCCAAATATATTTCAAAGAGAAAATGAAAGTGGATGGTAGTTATTACTCAAACTGCATTCGTATCCATGGAATAACAATAAAATCTTTGTCTATACAAAGCCAAGGTTTTCATTTAGGAATTGGCAGGAATGAGCCAGTTGAAATAGCTCAGCCAATTTATGTTAGATCACGAACCCATATAATATTACTGATGGAACAAGATATCTCAAAGTACTCCACTGATTTAGCACTGTACTCAACGTTTTAAGTTTAAAGGAAGGTATAAACACTGATGCAGCAGAATCAAATATTGCTTTTGCTTGCTTCTATGAATTTCTCGTCTTCAAACCTAGCACCTACATTACCCACAATGCAACTCAACTTGACTGTACGGATTCCCCAATTGTTTTTATGCAAATAACGCTGCTGAGATGAGGGGTAAATTTGGCTACCACTTAAGCCACAAAGCCTTTATACAATGTCAACAACAAAGCCTCACACATTTACAAACCCATACTGTTTCCAGTATCATTGCAAAATTGCGAACTATCAGATCTAATTCAGAGTTGAATGTACACTTACATACTTGCATGTCTTATTACTTCACTTGATCTATGTGCCTATATACAGTTTTACTAGACAAATTTTGCTTTAGAACCTTGACTGATGTTTTGACCTAGCAGGTTGGACTACAAATCAAGTTTGTATGATCCTGTATTTCAACCACATCAAAGCTGTTTCAGTTGTTCAAACATGCATAGTAGAACGAATGGATAGGTATAGTGACTCCATTTTTTACAATGTGGCCCTGACTACTACCTCTATTAGGTAGTTTGGCTGATTGGATCACAATCTGTAAATGAATGCATCTTAGGTGCATTACCTGTAAGCCTACTTTCACGTGGTAAAGCACTATCTGACTGCAATCCAATCTTAAAACACATTTTAATGCTGGAATTGTAAATAGAAATTGACATGAATTTTGTGGAGAAATAGTCAGAGGTCCAGTCTGCAGAAAAGGTGAAAACCTGCAAGAGGCGAAACATGGTTTTGGATTCAAGACAAATTCATCTATAAAATATATCTTCTTTTCGACAGTTTTATTCCTTTGATTCTCCTGTGATATTTAATGACCTCCCTTGGTCTTAAGCTACATAGGTTCTGATGCTTTGGCCTGCAGGACATTGGATACCATCCAATCCCAAAGCTACCCAAAAGAAAAAAGAGAAGATGATGAGAAAGATGCAGAAAACTCCAAAGAATAGAAAAGAACAGCCAGCAGTCTTATGAAAGTGTCTCCTCGGCAGTTTTGAAAACTCCTGTTTATATGGTACTCACACAGAAGATGTTTTTTTTATTTTCTTTTTTTTTTCCTGTGTATTTCTTTGTTTGTTTAGCCTACTTCATCCTCCTCCTCCTAAATGATCCTCCACAGCCACAATACAAGCCTGTTTGCACTCAGAGGAGTCAAAGATGTTGGGAGGTCCGCACTGGATTCCAGGCAGGCAGTATGGTGGTTGAAAAAAAAAAAAAACCTCCAGTTAAAACTGAAATTATACTCTCTGCCTCTTTCTTTCTTTTCTCTGATTTTCTCTCTGCCGCGATGTTGCATTTATAGGCGCCTGTTACCAGCTAGAGCTGATGAATGATTGATGAAACCTGACTAGTGAGCATAAAATCATTCTCGCCAGCACAGCATGAACAAGCAAGTCAAACCAAAGGAAGGGAACCAACGGGACTGCATTTGACATCCTCTAAAACTAAATTATTTGAAACAATCTCTAGGTAAATATATATAATTGTTGCTATTGACGCAACACACTGGCAGCAATTGAAACTGGTTATATAAGCTTTGAAATAAAGTAATATTCTCATTTATTGTGGAAAACACTTGAAAAGACGATTGAGTTTTTACGGTATGAATTAACAAATTATCTTCCGTGGCGGACGAAGATACACTGTTTAGGAGATTAGATTAGGAAGTTAAAACTGGATTGTCTCTATAGTAAAAAGACTCTCAAACTCTGGTCTCTGGTTTCTCCAGTCCAGATACTGGCACTATCCATTCATGCTGACTCTCTTCCTTATGCCATTTAACCCAAATGCACAAGGGCAAATACTGTGGTGTGCAGTGCAGAGCTGGCATCATCCATCCATCTGATAGTACAAATTCGAAATAAACACAATCTTTAAAAGGTATTTTTAGAGCATGTTTTGCTTTTTAAGATACAGTAGAAACATATACAAATGTCTCTAGAGCCAGACTTGAATTAGAGATGTTGCAGTGCAGTGCAAGCACTCAACCTGCACCCCTGGCAACTTTTTGTCAAGTGAATGAAAACTGTATCTTTGTCACTTGCAACCAAGGTGTCCTGGGTCTCCATTAGGTTAGGTTTAGGTCTAAGTCAATATTAACTTTTCAATATCGGACGAGACACAGCCTTTCCCCAACCTTTACCAACTGCTTTTGAGTGCCCTATGACATAACCATAAAAGTTACATAATATTTTACATGCCACAAGGAGATATTGGAACTAGATCAACATGGGTGGTGTAGGTGGAGAATGGCTAGCAGCCTACGAATAGCTAGTTACTAGACCCAATGCATGTCCGCGCCAGCTTCTTAATTCTCCAGTAAACACTGACCGCTAATGTTATTTCACCATGGAACTATATTCACTAGTCATGCGGAACGATAAGTCACAATTGCCAATCTGCAACAGCTCAGGAGAGAAAGTTCAATGGGGACAAATACACAGTCCTCACTCTTTGGAAAAATACATTCATAATAATAAAGTTTGGAAAATGAAGCAAGGAGACGTTACTTTCTGGCAAAAACTAATATATAAACATAATTATTTAAGGAACCAGTTCTGATTATAATTTTGCAGCTGTTTGAATTAGTGACCAATGCTGATAGAAATCGCTTTATCACTGGGACTAATACTAATAAATGAGGCATATGCCCGTCTGTTAAGCTATAACGGTGTTACTGGTAAGTGCTGAAATCAATATTGCCCTCATAATCTAAGACTTGCCAGAGGGAATCATCTGTTGGACTGTGATCTTGTTTCCCTGCTTCCTCTGGAACACAGTTTAGGGTAAAATGACCTTAGTCGGGTATGTAATATGGTGAAGTTACATAACACACAAGATTATTCATTTGTGTGAGTAAGTCAGTCTCATGTCTTTCTTTGTTTGCTTTACTTCTTATGTTTTCTCTATGGCCTTGAAATACAGTAAGCTTGTGCATTTGAGAGTGTGTGTGTGTGTTTAAGGCAGGGGCAACGCAGCATGGTTCAGCAGATGGAGACAGAAAATCTGAGAAATCTAATAATGAAAGTATCTTTTGTTCTCTGCTGAATTAAGTATCCACAGTTTCCTCAGCTTTTTCTTCTTCTCTGTGGTGGATGCCAACTGAGGATAGAGGCATTACACTGTTGTCATTCTTCTTTTGCTCTCTCTCATACACACACACTCAACCAAACACACACACACAGACACACACCGCATACGCACACTTCTATGTAGAGGTTTGAAACCATAGAAAGACACACAAAAAGGCAGAAAAAGAACCACAATCACCATCTACTCCACACAACACAAATAGGAAACCAGATTCTTCAGATATATAAAATTTTAAATATTAATGGATCTCTGCTGAAAAGAAAAAATGAGTGCAGCAGTGGCAGCCACATACAGGATGTAATTACTGTTGCTTTATTTTAATGAGTGGAATAGCTGGGCTTGTGTGTGCTGCTGTGAATTGAGCCCAAACTGTGTTTAGAACAAGGAGGTATTGACTTTCATCCATCAGGTCAATAACATGCTGACTCCAAGTTGGATGTGTAGTTGTTGCCTGGATGTTTATATAGGGATTCAATTCAATGTTCTGCAATGTTCCTAAGTTCCAACAATGTGGAACAGCTTGTTGGCAATTTTTGCTAAAAATGTAGTTTTCTGGTCATGGGGTTTAAAAAATCAAAAGGGTTACTTGATAACGGCAATCTGCCCTCCTAGATTGCACTTTAGTTTGAGGATATATGGCTGGAAGCTCAAAAGTTGAGACAGGTCATGGTGAGAGGAGCGTGACTGCGCTCAGTGAGTTTCATGGCAGTCTCCCCACTTGATTTTGAAATTTCTTGTATGCAAGTGGGAATTTTGACTGATGACAGCACTGGAAATGTCAACAGTGACCAAAAGTGGGGTTGACAGCAACTGTGCTGACATAAACTAAGCTGTTTTGATTCAAAAAAGTGATATTCTGGTATAAAATGACCCCGGCGATATTCAGTGGTCTGTAGTGGACCTGTAATGGTGACTTTTTGGCTGACATGCCATTTGGAGATATTTCTACAGCCGTAATATCAACAGCTTAGTGTGAAAGTTTTACCATTCTGCATAATAGGTACCTTTGCGATTCTTTAGGTATTTTTGGATTGTAGGACTTGAGTACGTCGTGAGATCTCGGCGTGCGTCCGCGCAGGATTGGCCACTGACATCAGCCCTTGTTGGCCGGTATACCGTCCAGAATGTAACTATAAGCATTAGCAGGCAGTCAGGTCTTATTATTGATGAAATATGCAGGCCACTCAATGGCTGTGGGCTGCATGTGGAAGGCACCACTATGACCATTACACCATCGACCAAAAACTGCATCTATACTCAGGCTGGCATCACGTGTATCAGTGCAGAGGCCTGTTGATAAATTCAGTCATCTAAGTTTCAACCTGGAGACTCTTATTAACCTGGTGAAACAGAGTCCAAATCCTGTTTGGGGATTTATGGGACCTGGCCGGACCTGGCTGCTCAGTGGTGCTTTACATGGGCACTTAAATGATACAGCTATAACCTCTTTTTGTACACACACACATACAGATGGACTGTTTTAAGGTATACTTGTGTAGTGTGTGTGTGTGCATAAAAATACAGCCAAATGACTACACCGCAGTGGAGTAGATTGTGGCGCCGACGTTGCTGGATGGCTTCCACTGTTTTCTATCCTATTTCTCCAGGCATGTTGATGCATAATGCTATGTTGAGCAATTTTTTAACTATGAATCAAGATAAAGCGTGTCAGCTGCAAAGTACATATTTTATGTAAAAAAATGTCGTTTAAGTAGAATTTTAAACAATATAGTTCCCCAGAATTATTTTGACAAAATACTTTTGGCCAATGCTTGTCTTTACAGTGTACCACTTTCAAAATAAAACCTTGACACTAATCATAAATGAGTGTACCTCTGAGTTTTACAGTAGACCCTAGAATCTCCCCCAACTGTAATAAAAGCTATGATAATGGACCAAAAGCCACAGAGCCTTCAAGTAAAATGTTCCTTAGTGCTGCTGCCTATTTACAGTCTCATTCATCTTAACCTACTGTGCGACGTTCACATATTTAGCGCTCTCAGGGGCCCTTGTGCTGAGGCCATATCATCCTCAGGAGTATTCTTTCATGAGGATTCCACACACATTAGTTACCCAACTGTCTCAGTTAAATAATGTTCTTAAACTAGAACAGTAAATACAGTGAGGCTTACAGTTAGTCAGACCCTTATTTGAAGACTGCACACAGTAAATAGGGGTGGGACATGTAACCCCACATGCTAAAGAAGAATAATTACACACATATCCAAAACTCAGAGAAGCCAATAGTAAAACTAGGAAAACTATTTCCACAAGCTTGAGCCCCGGAAACATGTCCAAGTCCATTACAGTATGTGATTGTCGGGGTGGTCTTTTTGCCAGCAGGTCAGTTTGATTGAAAAAGTGTGCACAGCTATTGACTTTGCACAGATTGGTTTATTCATCACTGCTATTCACTCTGCTGTAGTTCTTTAAGACCATGGCAGAAATCAAGCCTAATTAGCCCAAATTATTAGTTTATTAGCTGTTTGGCACTCACAAACATCATGCCTTTCTGCTTGTGGCAGTGTTTTCATCCCAGATATCTAAACTGCTAAATCACTGAACAGTGTGCTTCTGTTGTGCTGTGTTTTCTGTTTGGATGTGATGGACACAGTAATATGAATATATGGGTTCAGTCACCAGACTAAACATAGTTAGAATTACACAGTTTCAATCAAAACTGACAAGTTATAAAAGTGGAAAAGCACATCTTTAAAAAAATGTATTGAAGTTGACAATTCGAACTGGCCAAGCTGACCAGTCACAGTTGTTGCTGTGATGTGTAGTTGAATTTGCAAGGAGGTGCATGTCAGGCTATGATTTAAGGTATGCGGCTACATTGTATTAGTGCTGTTGATTCCACTCAGAAGTATAAACTGGCCTTAAAGCATGAGCCTTTTCCTTATTCCCAGAGGTGAAGAGTGACCATCAAGCTATGTGTGTGTGTGTGTGTGGTCCAGGTATTGCTGATGTTGTGGGGACCTAAATCTGTTTACAAGGTCAAATTATGGAGACTCGCCTTCCTTATGGGGACAAAAAGCAAGTCCCCATGACACAGCTCTGTGTGCGCGTGTGTGTGTGTGTGTGTCAGCCAGGTGATGATGACCTGACAGAGTGCTGGCCAAGATACTGGCAGTCATTTGATTAAACATGATCTGTTTGTATTCATGTGTATGTGTGTGAGAGAGCGAGCAAGAGAGTGTGCATGTGGATTGTGCACACACTTGTATCCTTGTACTACATGTGTTTATATATGTGTGTGTGTGTGCGTGCAAGTGTGGTCCGGCTGGCAGGCTCAGCAGTGTTTCCACCAGGTCAGTGACACTGTCATCCAGCCAGGAACAGAGCGGGACTTGGTCCAAACCAGAGGAGATAGAGCCAATTACTGAGGAAACAAAGAAAACTCATTCCCATTTCCATATAAAACGCCTGCCAATACACACAGTGAACATATTAATCATATTCAAATAGGGTACAGGAAATTTCACATTGTACTAATGTGCATGTTCTTTCATCACTTTTAATACCACAGCCAACCTTGTCTCAATTAATCTAATCTTATCTTACTGTAGCTTTGAATACATTTATGTTTACATCACTTTATCTCACTTGATTTCATTGCATCTTCCTTATTTCAATATATACCACACAGAAACCTATTTATTTACCTAGTAAATCTCATAACATTTCCTCTCCCCTCATCATTTCACTAAATTCAATTTAATTGTCTCACTTCTGTTTGTTTGTTTGTTTTACCTTACAATAAAATATCATCTAACTTAAAACAGTGGCATAGAAACCCCACCACCAAATAGCATTTTGGTGGTGTTACTGCAGAGCATTACTGAAGTTTAGACATGGAAGTATAAACCAAGCTTTAAGCTCCATATTTTGGGCTGTTTAATTAAGAATCAATAATTTTATGATCAAAATTTGATGGGGTACTTCACTTTATGGGCTTTTCAGTACCATCCCAAACACAAATCAAACTCATGTAAATGCCAATACAGTTGCCAAATTGTAAACAAGTTTTTATTTATGGCTTTTTCATGAGAACAGAAATAATGTAAGACTGCACTGAAGCCAATAAATTCCAGTAGTGAGATTCATAAAAGCAGTTTTAAATCATCTGGTTTGTCCTCCAAAAACACCCTTTGACTGTGACATGTTTTCAACAACCATATGGTGTCGCCGCAGCTTCGACCGCAGCTTACAGGATCACATCTACTAGAGAGAGGAAGGAATGTTGTGCTTCATTTATTGAGCTGCTGAAAGCAGTCTGTCACTTTCTGCCAGATCTAGCCTGCAATTAGCCTTGACACCAGACACTTTAGGAGTCTTCTGCTCTATTAGTTTAAAGGTGCACCTATTTTCTACCAACTTAATATCATTCAGTTCTGTTCTTTTTAACAGTGTACACTCTGTTGCTGATGGTCTTGCTGTACATACAGTACATGTGGAAAAATGAAAGATACTATTCATTTGGAGTCATGATTTGAACTGTCCATATGGACTTGGATGATTTACAGCTGTAGTGTTGCAGTAAAGAATTTGTGATTAGGGTCAGTTTTTCCAAGCCTGAGTTCAACAATCTCATGGAGGGGACTCTCAAGGAATCTCAAGTTCAGATGTTGAGTTAGACTGACACATGGTGCAACTTTTTATTGGAGTGTTGTGGTAAAGCATGAGATAAGTCTGAAAGTGAAGTTCTTGATTTACTACCCAGTTTGGGTTCCAGTTCTGAGCTATCATCATAAAATCTGGGTAGTGGAGGAAAGAATGAGATAGCATAGGTATACACAAGAAAATATCCACAGGGCCGCCCCTCCCTAAACGCTGAACATACACTGTGCATAGGGCCTCGCAATGCGATTGGGGCCTCATTTTAAGCGCATATGCAGCACAATCAGGTACAATCATGTGCGCCATAGTGTCACCAGCGAGGCCCCCACGCTATCACTAGAGATGCCAGCATGCACCAAGTCAAATCAGCTGAGTGAGTTTGAGAGGAGAGGACAGGAGACAGAGGAGGTCTCAGGTCTGTCATCTACAGTATCACACACATTGCTGCAATGATTGACATCTGACCAATGACTGATCGGAGCAGGGCACTGCTGAAAGTTTTGTGTAGTGTCCCAATTCGACCAGGGGCGGTACTGAATATTCATCCATTCAACTAACCATTTTTAACCTTTGAATTATGTCCAAATCATGGTGGCAAGAGTCTGAGAAGGGTAGTCCAGGTATTCTCCCTAGTTTAGTCCACCAGTTCCTCTTGGGGAATAAGATGTTGCCAGACCAGATGGGATATGCAGTTTCTCCACTGTGCTCTGGGTCTGCCACAGGGCCTGGTCATGCCCCGAAAAACCTGCAAAGGGAAGCATCCAGGTGTCATCCTTATCACCCAAACCACCTTGACTGACTCCGCTTAATGCAAAGCAGTGGTTCTACTCCGAGCTTCTCTTGGGAGATCACCCTATCTGAACAAAGGCCATTCATTTGGCTTCTTGTATCTATGATCTCACTGTTTCAGTCACTAACGGTTTGCTTATCCATGTGATCTAAGAATGCTTCATGACCCTGCTTGAACTTGCTGCCACTGCAACGTAGAAGCTGACAAATGCTCGAAAATAGACACATGGATGGCTGGATGGGCGGAAGTCCTGAACAAGAATACCCTGATCTTACACCAACTAATTGCTCGAGGAAATGTGGCTCTGAGTAATGTTAATGATTCCAGTGGGGATGACAAGTACAAGGGTGGGGTGAGGGGTAGGAATTAAGTCAAGTCCCTAAGGTGACTGACTTCTCTCTCTCTAAGTCTCTTTGCCGCCCCATCATAATAGTAGTGTTTATTTACCTACCACAGTCACAGTGTGCTTTTGTGTGAGAGTGTATGTATGCGCATGACTTTACACATATACTGTACCTCCTCTGTATATTTAGGTTACTACTGTATGTATATATGTTCAGCCAGAAAGTGGTTCCCTGATGGGAATATGAGAACTGACTGAATCTGATATCCATATAATGATCTTGCAATTTCAAATAATTCTCCTCCGTTTTGGGTCAAATGACTACCAATAAACATCTCAATTAAAGCCTGTCCACCCATGGGGCACAGCCAACCGCAAGAGTCTCCAGGCTAATCTGTCTTTGGTTCTGTGGGTGTGGTTGAGCACTTAGCTTTGGCGGACTGTCCAATTTTTTACTTGTGTGAGAGGGTGGCATCCCAGGTGCAACTTATTTTGGAAAAACAAGTGTTGCATTTTTAGTGAAGTGTCTGCGTAATCTCCATAAAAAAGGATTAAATAAGGAATAATTTATTGTGGCTACAATCATTATTTCTATAGTGAGAATGGAACACATGACTCATTGCTCATCAGACTGCAAATATTTATCATCAGACTCTTCACTTCCCATCAGCTCTACAGCTCTTTACAGTGTCTTCCAGCTCACAACTTTACTGTTTTGATTCACTCTTTCCTTGCTCTCATCAGTGTTGGGTTGGGTTGCATCTGTGAGCACAATGGAGCATTTAGTAGCTAAAGAGTGAGATTCTCTCAGCACTTGGTGGAGACCAAAAATTGAGCTAAAAGGAGAGGAAATAGCATCAGGTGGCTGGCAATATGACTCCATATGAACGCTAATGTTTCTTTGTATCAGGTGGATGTGTAAAATAGGCAAATGTTTGCTAACATCAGTTACTGCAGCTTTAATACTTTTCTTTTCTGACAAATTTAAGGAAGTGTGTTTCAGTCTATACCAAGGTGTTCTAAAACACCATCTGGTTGGCCTTTCCTGGTTTTGTCTCTGCAAAAATCAGCAGTTCGTGATATTTATCCAAGATCCACCTACAGAAACTCAAATTCAATCAACAGATGAGATGTAAATGGTAAGATTGACAAGTAATCTCAAGGATGTGCAGCAATGAGAATGTGAGAGATCAGAAACAATATGTGTTAAAAAAAAAAAAAGCCAAGAAATGGAGCCTGTTCCAGAGGGGACAGCAAAGAAAGATTGAAAAAAGATAACAGCACAAGCAATTTAAAGTATGAAAGAGGCTTTCAAAGATCCCATGTCTTTGATGTTGGTTTGATGAGAATGAGATGTTAGTGTGTGTTTAGTCAGAAGCAGCTTGTCACTGCACATCAGTATGACTCACTCATCACATGTTATGGTCGCCTTGGGCTGTCTTATTTTTACAAAAAGTGAGCTAACTTTAATAAATATTAATTATGTGTGAGTGTGTATAATATCACATAAATCAATTTGTTTTTTTCTGCTTTGGCAGCATACTCTGTATGTTTCTCTGCCATATTGGTTATGAATAGTCTTGACTCTTGAGCAAAAACAAATCTGAAATGTCAACTTAATCAGGAACTACAAAACATCAGCACTTGTTCTCAATCCACAGAGAGGCATGTAATCCCTCTTTCAAAGTTAAGACATGAAAATCACCAGAACTGGTTTTATAGTGTTTTCACTGAGAAAGAGGAAGAGAGAGTATCAGTGATGTAAGACAGTCCTCATTAAAATGTTCAATTAGCCTCATGCTGTTACCCACAGGCATTATTTGGAGCCAGATCATTACATTACATAGCAGCAAACCATTTAGCAGAGTTTCCATTTCTTTTATCTCACAGTGCTTTGCTGAATTTGGCATACTGCAAGGATTCACTGTAAGCAGCAGCTCCTATGTATTGAGTAATCCAGCAAAACTGGAGTCATATACTGTAGAATTAGCCAATAACGTTTTTTGCTCTCATATCTTCTACACACACTGACTGTTACAGTGGCTGAGTGGTCTAAAGTCCCAGTTTGTCTGGTGTCTAAATAGAGACATGGGGGCAAGTCTTAGTTTCCTTGTGATTCTTGACATGTCTTACATCCTGGAGAACCACATTGTTCAGTAAACCTGGGCTAAATGTCAATGTAACTCCACTGGGTTAAAGTAAACGACTGGAAGGTAATTTGAGTAGCGTAAAAAGTCAACCAGGTGAGATTTATTAGGTAAGGTTCCTTTTACCCCCCACAAGCGTGAGTGTGTATAAATATATAAATATACTGCATTCTGCCTACTGAGAATTTTACCCACCACCACACATGCATGAAGACACATCTCACTCTCTTTGTCCCCCCCCCCCACACACACACATGCACACACACAGGAAAAGTAAACTTCCCAAGGTGTTTTATGAAAGAGGCTTGTGTTTTGACTTTATTTTCCACCACACTCGGACTCTGAACACAAGCCAGCACTCATGGAAACAAGTACAGGGAAAATCAGCCCCAAAACCTGTTTTTGCAATACTTTATTAGTCCCCCTAGGATAATTATCTTCTCTCTTGTCCCCCTCCAGAAGGACATCAGAGGTCAGCCACAGAAGAGGAGCACTGGCGCTGGTGGGGGTAAAGTGCCCTATGGCGAGACTAACCACACCAACCTTCTAATCTGCATTAGGTCTCATGAAAGTAGAAGTTGAATAATCAAAATTATACATCTTTTGGTGCAGCACCACTGCCAGTGTATAGGAAGTTTTCTCAGGGTAGATTTGTTTCAAGCTTGGGTTCATGTCATTCCACTGTAAACAAGTGAGAAACTGTAAAACTCGTCCACTGACTGTGTGTCAGTAAAGTCAGTGTTTAATCCGCCATCAGAGAAGTCCTGCAGGTCAGTCTGGTGGATCTAGTGGTAAAATGATTGATTGGGGGAGAAATCTGGTATTGAAATTCAGATTCAGGGTCTTCTACCCTTTTTTCTTTAATGTGAAGTGAATTACAACAACAAAATACAAGTCAGGGGAGGTGGAAAAATTATTGATGAAAAATGGCTTGGCAACAATTCAGTTTTTCAGTTATTGATTTAGCTTTTTTTGAGTCTGGCTCATGAACTGTAAATACTTTTTTATACAGTCTATGGTCTGGCCTCTGAAATGTGAGGATTTGCTGTTCTTTGGGATTTGGACAGACTGAAAAACCTGACAGACTGGTATGAACTAAGATTAGTAAGAAGTAGAAAGTCCACTGACTTCACTGCTTAGTCAAGTCTCATCAATCTGTGTACAAATAACTTTAAAAATGATGATTGTTAGATTAGATTAGATTATTAGATTAATTATTATTTGAATAAAGTCTCATTAAGACTTCAAGATGTCAGAAGACTTATTTTGTCCTGAGGAGAAGACTGTACTTGCAGTGTGTGATACATGACTGACATTAGTTTGTGTTAGGACATGCTAGAAGGAACCAGATGATGAAAGCTATTATGGGTTTACTTAAACGATCTCCTGTTGAGTGTAAGTGCGTGTGCTTCTGCATATTTGTCTATTTGTGTGTGTTTATGTGAGCTTAAAAATTATAAGTGCTTGTGTGTCTGTGTGTGTGTGAATTTGGTTCAAAAGCCTCCTGCCGGGTGCATGTGTATGTGTGTGATTGAATGTGTGTCACACATCTCACCATCTGCACAACAGCAGACGCAGAGCAAGCAAACATGCCTTTTTTCCCTCCACCCCTCGCTGTGAATTCCTTACATTCACAAGACCTGAGGGCAACTCGGAATGAGAGCGCTCGGCACAAGTGTGTTATGTTTCCCCTGCTCTCCTTTTTACAGCACTCTCCTGTGCTCTTCAGAGGCGTGTGTGTTTGTGTGCCTCTAATTCACGGCTTCTTTTCTTAAAGTGCTGTCAGAACGAGTGTAAGTAAGTATAATGTAGCCGCAGAGCTCCTATGCAGCTGTAAATAACGTGGTAAAAGGTGGCAAGGGTGGGAGGGCGCTGAATGTATTGCTTTTTAAATGGCTCCCATGTGCACATTTTTATGTAAGCCAAGCCACATGCAAGCACACACACACACACGTACTGCACACACACCCAGTATACATATACATGATTACATAAGAGAGAGACAGTGTGTGTAAGTGTGTGTGAGAGAGGTTAGGGGTCCTTACTCTCACTGTGGCTTTTAGCTATTTGAGACTCTGCAGGTACATGCTGACAAAATTAACTCTCATGCTCCCCCCTAACAACTCCGGTTTCCAAATTTTCCTAAACACATCTTCCTCTGTCTGTTTTTCTTTCAAGCCCCTGGTGTCATCATGTATCTCTTTTCATCAAGTCAGTCTTTACTTACTTTATAAACAATTGACATAGACACTGACATACAGCATACAGCAGCAAACAAACAGAATTTCTCAAGTCTCAAGAAAGTCTCAAGTCCTGTGTATTAACATAAAACAATCTTAATGTAGCATTAATTTGGAGCAACATCTTTATTTCTGTCTGTGTATTTCTGTAAAAGGTTAGTAAGAGAAATAGATGGTTGCATTTGCCACCACAGCACAACTTTATACAGTAACTTTATATACAACTTTATACAGATTTGATCCTTTACAGTTCCCTACATATGGTACTTACAGGTACCAAAAGTTTTTAATGTATTTTTTTGAGTATTTGCCCCAGGCAGAGTTTATATATTCCCAAAGAGGGCTGCAACTAACTATTTACAACTAACTATTTTCATTATCAGATAATCTGCTAATTATTTTCTTGAAGAACTGTTCCTAATCCAACTTCCTAAACTGTAAGATGAGGAAAAGAAGCAAATCAAAACATCTGAGATCACGTAACCATTAACACACGTCATTAATTTATTATCAAATTAGTCAGTGTCAACTGGGTAATCTATTGATTGAGTAATTGTTGCAGCTCTAGACTTAGTGTACATTCCAGAAAAGAAGAAGACCAGAGTGAAACAGCACAGTCTGTATAAATATTGGATTTAAAAGTTGGTTTCTGACCTGCGCAAATGTTCTGCTGCTTTGCCTCTTGACTTCACAAAAAAGAACTTTGAAGATGCAACAAGCTGCTGGATAACAGTCAAATAAGGTTTTGACTTTTCCGCTTCAGTTTGTGTGGGGAACACTACATAACCATAGACTTTCCAGTATATACACAGTCACCATCAGACCTGCCAAGAAAAACTTCAGAATGCTTTACGCAAATCACTTCATATTAAGTATATTCCAAAGGTGTGTGTTTATAGTCTGCTGTCCTGTCTATTCATACAAATGAACATGTTCATGCATTCATGGTGGTGCCCTAAATTGTTCATACAAAAGTGACAGAAGAAGTTGTGTGAATATACAAAATAAGAGCTTGAGAAGGAAGTTCTAATCTTGCCTGCTTTGCTTTCACCTGGCCAATCACTGCTTTGAGGGGTTTTGCTTGTTTACATGAACTGATGGAGGCAGCAGACTGACACCTCAGACAGTCAGGTTAGATTTTTTTTTTTTTCACTGTGATTAAATCACAAAAACTGCCTCTTTCTTTGTGTAGAAATCCAAAGTGAAAGGCCTTTGATAACCTCTGGCAACATGCGTCATTGCTTTAATCAAGCCTCCAATCTATGGCCCTCTGGTCAAACACAGCTCCAAAACATGCTTGTTTGTTCCTTTAAAGGGTTTATGAGAATGATCAGGCTTTTGTCTTTGGTCTGTTTATGACACTTTTAAATTACATATCAGAGGATTTCCTAGAATCTTTTGATATCCATATGACAATGGCATGATCTAAGGTGTTCCATATTTTGTTTTGCAAATACTTAACAAATTCTGTTGCTATCATTGTCATTCCCTCCACTTTGAAGATGATTATTGGTTAGAGCTTCAGAATTGAAATTATTATTATTTTTTTAAAGAAAAGTAATTCTGACTTGAACCACACAGAAAGGACAGGTGTTTCTTTTTTTTCAGAATTTGTTTTGCCACTGGAGTTGAACATTCAGTTAGAATAAGCATTTGTAATTTATTGTGGCTGTAAATGACATTTGTATTTTCCTGTGAGCAAAGTTTCAATCATAAAACAATGAGAATTAAACATTTTCAAATTTTACTTTGGATGTGTTGTGTCCACTTTCTCCGTCAATAATATGTGTGCACGACAGCCATGGTATGGTTAAGAATTAGGGTCAAATTGTGGTTATGGCAAATAAACTATGATTAAGGTGTGGTCCCTGTTAGGCAACTAAAACACAAGGTTACAAAGTAATTGTAGTTATGGTTGGTGGAAATATTCAGTGTCAATAGAACTGCAACTGCAAAAAGTAGAGCTGAGAGAATAAATAAATGTTGCAGGTAGATTAACATGCTTTACTGCACTTTTCCCTTTGCTATAGAGAAGTGTGTGGGCTCTACCACAGTAGACTACTAGCAAGAGTAGCTCCCCAAAAAACCCAAAACAAAACAAACACATAGCATACTGTGCCCTGCAATGGACTGGGGATCCATACAGGGTGTACCCCACCTCTCGCCCAGTGTCAGTGGGGATAGCCCCCCCCCAACCCTGTTGCAGTTTGTAGAGGTCTGATTGTTGGCATTGGATGTAAATTGTGAGATGTGTAATTGTATATAGACTTACTTCCTAGGTATTACTTGGAGTGTGCGCCAGATACAATTTGGAATGAACTTGGGATGCATCGTTTCTAATTTCTTTACATCTGTAAATTGCAATTTATTAATATATAATTATTAGTAGAGACCCTATGCCTTCATTAGAAATGTCACCAATAATTTGCAACCAATTATCTTATATTTTGATTGATTCCTAGTTGTATCTTTGTTTATCTAATGTATTGGAATACTGGCAATGCATCAAGATGTGTACTGCATTGGCAAACTCCAGAATAGTCAAACCTGAATGTTGACAGCATGATGATGATGATTATTATTATTATACTTCTTCTTTTTCCCAAAATTTCCATTTGTCTTGCATTCCACATTGACCATGAAACATTTGGAACTGATCTTTTGTGAACCACTCTGCAAGATTTAATCATTCATTTTAAGGAGGCAGTGTATGAATAAGTGGAAAAGCGACAGAGGGAAACCGTAAATAACATGCTGGATCAGAAACACATTAAAAAGTGTCAGTGTTAAGCTGCCAATCGAGGCTTAATTACTGCAAACACATATGTAATGTTTTAAAATGGGTTCAGACGGGAGGTGAGGATTTCTGCTCTGCTGGTGACAGTGGTGCTTTGTGTAATGTTATGCAAGAACTGATAATGCTATATATATATATATGCTACATTCATGGACATGTAAAGGCTTTTGCCGACCAAAATGCACACCCAGGCAGAATTAGTGTCTTTTCTGTTGCGGATAGGTTAGGGTCATCATGGCCTTCCCTCAGGGGACATGACTCATTAGATAAACACATGACGAAGGCAGCACTCACATTAACACTTTATATCACAGCCTGTTAAGTGTATACCAGCACTCTCGACAGTACTGTGCAGTGAAGACACAGAAATTATATCAGTACTTGTGACTACTGGTGCATGGTCTTCCATAAGTCCTTTAAATGGCTCATTTACTCCCTCAGTGAATCTGGTTCTGAAACCATGTAATAAAATGATAAGTTTACAGAGTAAAATGTACTTGTATAATCTTTCCAAACAAAAGTGTAATCTCCTAAGAATGAATTGATATGAAGAGTTTTTTTGTTTTTGTTTTTTACACTTTTACAGCACCATCTTTTCTTTTCCAGATCATAAGAAAGGCTATTAATCATTTTTGACAGATCACATTCAACCAGAGAGTCTCAGAAAAACAGCAGGCTTTGTGTAAATCTCCATGATATCTACTGAGAATGAATGACTGACAGGTAGAATTATCTTGCCCAGTGAAACTTGTTTATACTATGTACACTTTCTTGCTGAGACCATTCACCTACACAACTTGTAATTGTACCTGTTGTGTTACAACATGTTGCTCAACAACAAAGATTAAATAATTTTTTCAAGGTTCTTTGCCGCCATGTCATCTTTACACACTTTAGAAGGTACAGTATTATTATTTACTTGTTAGACCTGGGTGATGTATTTCAGTTGAGTAGTTGCTTGTTCAGGGAGATCTCTACTGAAATGCAGCATTTTAAATATGAAATACTCACCCCCTGTAGGCTCAAAAGGTGGCCTTTTAAAGTTTGTAGCTTGCTACTTCACAGGAGACAGCAGCTGTTGCTAGCTTAACACGCAGCAGGGACTATGGATTCCAATGGTGGCCTCAAAAAGTGTCAAAATGTCAATCTCCTCAACCCACTCTTGCATAATAGGCCTTTGCGTCACAGTAGGGAAAAGTACAGTTGTAAATAACAAATGAATAATGGCTGAATTTCATTTAGCTGTTTCAGTTTCATGGTCCTAGTATTGTGTATGCAGTGCTCACTACACTGCTATGGTTTCTGGGACACTTGAACAGAGATGTGGACTGATGTTGGTTGGTAAAGTAACAACGTTCGCTTTGAAGGGGACTACTCCCATCTGCTGTCTATGTAGCCTATATTTAGCGTGTTCCAAACAGCCATATTTTTGCCAATCGGGTCCATTTGATAGTAATGCTGTTAGTGTTAGCTGCTTGAGTTTGTCACCCATGCAACAAAAGTGAACAGCTAGCTGCTAGTGATAAACAGAAGCTATTGAGACATATTTTGTTCCACATGTCATTCATTTGTATGATTTTACACAAATGTATCATGGAATGCGTATTAGGATGAATAATGTTATGCTTCTGGGGTGGTTTGATGGGTCTCTATGGAATAGCTGTGAATCCAAGTTAACTAGCTAGCTGCTGTCTTGATCAAAGGATAAATACACCTAGTTTTCACACCTATTTAAAGTGGCAGAGATGGTCCCAGGAAAGAATTAGGGTCGTGATGCAGGCCAAGTTGCAGGCAAGGGCAGGACTTAAGTGCTGATCCCTGGTAGGTAAGTGTGGATGCTCTATGAGCCACTGGCTGAACTTTGCATGTTGGAACTTCCTTGAGAAAAAAAGGGTTGACCTAATTTCAGTTTATCACAGAAAGGCTCTGGAAACCTGGAGGTTGGTGATTTGAGCAACAGAGTCCCTGATCTTCACCTGTATGGCCTTTTTGTTTGTATGCACCCTGAGGAACTCATAAACCTGGCCAGTGTCTCTGAGGAGGCAGGGTTTGAAGACTTGGGGAAGTTTAGCCTACATCTGACAGATCCTGGAGGTAGTCAAAAGTCTTCTGGGCAAAGGGGCCAGGGTTGATGAAATTTAATTCCTGATATACTGGGAAGGCTCGGAAATTGTTGGGCTGTCTTGCTGATATGCTAAGAGATTTGGGGTATCACACAGCTCACTCCTGGGAGTTAAGAAGCTGAAAGTAGGCTTACCTTCCAAGGTTACTGGAGAAGGCTTAAGATTGTGTCCTCTGGGACTTTATGGGGGCAGCACTGCAGGACTATTGGATACCAGGGCCAAGCATTATGAGCCATCCAGTCCTTACAATCAGAGAGTTGTGTCTGTATAGAAGCAAATTACTTTTCCAGTTTGTGATTTTCATCAACAGGTGCCTGGCTGAGCAGCTAAGTAGGAGGAAGCATCAGGGATATCTCAAAATTGCTCTGTCATTTTTGCAGGCAATTGGTTCTGTGACTTTTCAGATCACAACCTCCAGTGCTGCACTGGGGTTTGTAGCGAGTGAAGCGGTCAGATGAGACAGCACTTGAGTCTGAGGCCATGATCTTCGTCCCTCACCTATGATATATAGAGCTTTGGTAGTGACTGATAGAATTAGATTGTGAACACAAGTGCTGAAGTGAGTTTCCATCCGGTGGCTTAGGCTCACCTTCCAGAGTTGGCTGGGAATACAGCCACGCTCCTCAGGTCGAAGCCAATTGGGGTGGTTTGGGCATCTGATCAGGATGCCTCCTGACACCTTCCACTGGAGGTTTTCTAGGGATATCCGTCTGGTAGGAGACCCTAGGTGGACCCAGAACAGGCAGAGGAACTATATATCCTATTTGGTATCGGGGTCCTAGAAGGAACTGACCTGACTGCCTTTGCTTAATTTGCTGCCATCGTGACCTTGGACTCTGATAAGCAGAAAATGGATGGATGGATTTTACATACTGGCTCACAGCTGCTACAGGTAAGTAGCTTTGAGCTAGCTTTCACCAGTAAAACTAGTAAACTACAATTTATGCTCCCAGTGATACTACTGCAGTATGTCACACCAGTTAAATAAGCTAAAGTCTTAGCTCTGGGCCTGGCGGCCACGCCCAATCCCAACCTGATGAGCGCCTGGTTCTCTGGCCTCTGCCCACCACCTTAGACAGCTAGAGGTGATTTAATGAAGCAGAACAAACTGGCAAAAGAGAGAGAGAGAAAAAAATAGTGCACAGAAGGAAGAAAATGATTATTTCTCTTTCTACTCTGCCTTCGCTACTGCTCAATTCCTGAAATGTAAAACATGTGTTAATAAGGGGAATAGATAGGAGAAGGAGGAAAGAAAAATATTAAAAAACAAGACAGATAATGGTGACAGATGTTGTTGCTGAAAATGATTTGATATTGTGTAAAGGCAGGAGTTTGCTATGTAGTAGGTATTTTTTTTTTGTCTGTGTGTGTGAGGTCCCTATCCTTAAAGAGCTGATAAAGATTTATTAGTTTTTATGGGTTTTCAGATTTAGTGACATGATGGTCTAAATACAATTTTTAGAGATTTTATGCACAAAAGAAAGGCGTAAAGGGAGAAAGTGAGGTATGTGTGCTTGTTGCATGTAGTCAAAGGCTCCAGTATGTTGCTGTGGGGAGATGAATGCTTAAACGACAGCCCAGTACTCTTTGCATAACAGCACTACTTCTCCGACCTCTTTGAACCCAGGCTCATTGACTCTACTTCTTTGCCAGTAGGTGTTTCAATAGTCATCTCAGAGACACATTACTCGTGCTCAACTACTAATCTAGAGTTTATGTTGATTATGGGAGTCAAAACTGAATTTAGCTGAACAAAATATACAGGCATAATGCATACTAGAGTAATGCATTATAGTAATGTTTATGGGCCTAATGCTATTGACAATTCCTAAATGTTCAGATTATATCCCAAATGCTGCTGCCTGACTGAAGAGGTCTCATTATTATATGTCACGGATGATAGGTAATCTTTATTGGCCTGTTTTTGATTGAGACTAATTTGTGCATAAAACATACTTTGTGATAAGCTGCACCAGCCAGACACAGGTAATGAGGAGGATAGTCTGTGTGTTACCTACAAAGTCAAACTTGTTTGCATTGCAGGTTTTCGGTGCAGATGATCAACAGGCTTTTCTAGGTGCAGGTTACAGTTAGTAAATTTTCCATCTTTTGACACATGGTAGACGATGTCAGGATGATCTTTGTAAATACTTATTTTAAAGAGTATGGTCTAGACCTGCCTATATGAAAAGTGCCTTGAGATGACTTGAGATGTTGTGATCTGGTGCTATATAAATAAAATTGAATTGAATTGAATTGAATACCAACACATGCTGCTAATATTTAAGTTGTTCCCCATGAAAAGCACTGTCATGAAAGTCATGAAAATACTAATGCAAGATCCCTGCCAGCTACAGTGGTTCCATCTTCAGAAGGTACTGTGTCCACCCATTGCATAGTGTCCTTTGGGAATTATGTAAGACGTGGGGCTCTCGGAAGCATGAATAGCCAAATTGCTGAGAGTGGACTCCATCCCCTCCTGCTGGCAACTTGGCTCAGTAGGCTGGGTTAGCTTCCATTGCTGACATACAGGAGAACTCCACACTCTTCCACGGAGTGAGCCCAGGTGTAACTGTGTGTGTGTTAGCATGCATATATGTATGTTAATTACCACCCATTTATATGCCAGGTGTTCAAAGCGGGCAAGCTGATGAGAGTGTTTTCCTACGTACACGTGAGAAGTTTCTTGAGCTTGCACTGTGTGTTTTAAAAATATAGTTGACCAATCCACTGTTACAGTCTAATGAAATGAACTAGCTAGCATTTCTTTGTGTGTACCAATTGCTTGGACCATTAGTAAAACTGCTCAGCTACAGAGAGAAGGAACACTGTGTACCTGAGATCCAAAAACTTTTTTTTCCTGCTTTGATTTTTTCTGATATTTTTGAGATTCATCAGTTGAAGCTAGGCGAGTGGTTAAATGTTACATTTTTTAAATGACTATAGACACTACTGTATGTTTAATGTTGCATAGCTAAACCATGCTGTCAAACACATTCCAAGGAACTAGAGATAAGGGTGAGGAGAAATAATAGGACAATGGGACAGACACTGAGAAGAGCCTTTGGCAGAATCTGTGCTAATAACAGCTGTAGTAGCATAATGTTCTACATCATCAAGAAGCACAAACACAAACACAATAGTTCACCATGATCAAAAAATAATGAAAAGGAAATGATATTGATGTTGGACATTTTTGGAAATCTGCGCACACACACACACATGTTCCTCTTTACTGACAGTCTATTTCACTGAAGGTAACATACTTGTTACATGTGTTTTCTCTTTATTAACATTTTATTCCGCTTTTCTCCCACTTCTAACACACACACACATAAAGCTTCAGCATGTCCATGTTAGACATTACTGTCTCTCCTTCGTGTGGACAGCCTAACTTAACCCTAACCCTAACTTAACTGGGGACCTCAGAAATGACATTTTGCCTCATTAGACCGGGTTTTGGTCCCCATGATGACTACTGGTCCCGGATAATGTCGGTGTTTATACTGAAAAGAAGTAGCCAAATGTGCACTTACAAACATGCACACACACATGCATAAGTTATATTAACACACACACACACACACACACACACACAGGTACATTCACACACACTAGGTCTGAACTTCTTGGCTAAGAGTTGTAAGCTGTTGCATAACAGCACATCTGATCCTACGTCAAATCAGCACACAATAAGTTGTAGTTTGGTTGCAGGGTAATCCAGTTCGACCTTCAGATTTGAAAACAGTGTCCTCTCCCTCAAACACATTGACACAACTGTTGAGTCACTTCAGCAACTTTTTCCAACTGAAAAACTTGCCTGTTTCTCTTTTTTCATATTCTCACAACATAGGTTGACAATAAATATTTGAGATTTTACATATCTAAAATGTGTCTATTCATTATGTTAACACTCAATAATTATAAAACACCCCTTTGCTTTGAACAACTCTGAACAACTCATAGGTGCTCTGTCTTGGTCTCTACCACTTCAAGAGAAAACTGTGGGTGTTTAACTACTCATTGCTCCACCTTTCACTATGTCAGATGGGACAGGTAGCATAACCTGCTAACCCACGGCATCGAATCCGACACAATGTTCCTGATAAATCTACTGCTGCAGTTAACTAAAACCTGCTATTGTTTACACTAGCTGTTTCTCCAAGGCGCAACAAGGATAGGATTTTCACACACAGATTTATTTAAAACACATAAATATTTATTTACAACTGACACACAAACAAACAACATCTCTTCCTAGCAACATCAGCTATGAAGGCAACGATGGTTGTGGGTCATCAATTATGAAGGTGCTGGAATGGCGCAAACTGGAAAATATGATGCAGGAAAAAGAAAGAAAGGTCTGAGCACTCCGGCCAGTTTTTATTATTGTCTGGGGGTAAAGTAGGAGAGCTGACAAGCTTCCACTCGCCAACTGTCCGCTCAGGTTAGTCCAGACAGAGATGTCACACCATTCATAAATCTGTTTAGAAATCACACAACAACATGCTCCTTTTGTATCTTTCCCTCATAAAATGCAGAGTTTTTCCAGCACAGTAGCCAGCTGTTTGTACATCCATGGCTACAAAAACAGACAAGAATTGCTAGTATCCAAAATGCAGCATGGCAAATCCAGTGTAGATTAGCCAAATGTAAACAACTTTAAGATAAACACAGGGCTCACTGACTCTTGCATGACAGAACCCATATATTTATCTCAGTTCATCTTTTGATAACCCACTCTAGCTTGAAATGGGAGACAAAAAAGTTGTTGTTTCCATAGAAATTGTCCTGGTATGTGTACCACTGACATAAATGACTACAACATACTGACAAGTACAATATATATAACATGCCGTCTCTATGACATAAGCCTGTGACTGAAGGAGCAAATCAGTCTAGGGTTCAAAGGCGAATCTAGAGCTATACTGCCTATCGTGGTATTGATGAAAATACTATGTTCACTTTATTGTTGCCCGCCAGGAATTCACCTCTGGCTTTGTAAACAAAACATTGTGGGAAGTAGAAAAGCCACTATTACACTTTCACATCTCTTCTAATTAAGTTCTAATTTCTAGTTTATTTTTTCCTTGTCTCAGTCTGGTTCTGGTATTGGATTTGTCGTAAGATAAAAGTGACAATTAATGCTATTATTTGACTCTTTGACAATAAATAACACGTCTAATGTTAACTCTACAGAGTGTTCCTATCAATGTGTTTTGAAGTTAAATTAAATCAACTTGTTTTATAGGCTGAGAAGTCAAAACATCAGTGTTTTTCAGTGCACATGTTAAGCTACTGGTATGGTATTAGACTGTGATTTGATTGTGCCTTGTACGTTCATAAGCTCAGTATGGTATTTCCAAGCAACTACTGCTTGAGTATACCTGGGTATTAAGTGTCCAGAAATATAAGTGACTTGTATTTTTTTTCTTTTTCAGAAAGCTTAGACCCCCAAACATCAAGTGAAAACAGAGCTCAATGTTGAACCTGAGACGAGCAGCCATTAGAGTGCAGTTCAGATCTAGATGTGTTGAATTAAATCCTCCTGTTGCATCCTAGAATGCCTCTTGAGACTGCACTATACTCATAAATCAACGTGATCTACATCCACAACAAACACTGCACAGACAGACGTAGCTTGTTTTTTTTACAGCTATTGCTACCTCTTTCTAGCTACCACATCTCTACTTTTACACAATGACTCAGCAAATATGCTCAGAGCCAGAAAACATCCAGAGCCATTTTTAAAAAATGTTGTGTGTTAAGGGGAGTAAGTGGTAAGCAGAAAAAAAGACCCGGATGGTAGAGAATGAATGGCGCAAATTTGCCATGTGGTACAAATTCTTGCATTGACATTCCTTGCGCTTTCCAGCTTTATGTTCCTTATGCAACTTTACGGAAACAGTGTTTTTTCTTTTTTTCTCCTGAGCTACATGTGGATAAAAAGTACAAGGACAATCTATTTGTGTCGAGTTACTGTTAAAAACACTTTTGAAGCCTGTTGAACTGGCATGGCACTGTATGTTTGGACTGTTAAATAATTTTACTTTCTATATGATTTTTATTTTTAGTTTTAGAATATATCCTAGAAAACATAATGAAAAAACTGCATTTGTAGTAATGTTTTGACCTATGCTTTGGTGGAATTTAAATTTTATGGCTGTTTAGGGCAATAAAAAGCTAAACACAACATGGCCATCTAGTTGATATGTATTAACCCTCTTAGCAAAGACAAGGCATACAGTTGACTACAAAACAAACAAAACAAAGCAGTTTCTACACATTTTGGGATTACACTTAATGACATTTATTTGGAGGTTGAATGAGAAGATAAATACAACTGTCACACAATAATAGCTGTCCACTAAATATGAAGCAATAGCTTAGCTACCCTGACTTTTCAAAGGTAGCAAATCCACCTGCTAGCACTTCAAAGCTAAGAACATATTGTTTTGCACTCTGGTCCAAAACCCAAGATGTTAAAAACTACATAAATTTGTGGTGTTACAGAGGCTATGTTTGTCTTCCTTTGTACCTTGTTCAAATGTATTACCTGCATAAGACTATAGCTCTGAAATGAAGATAAACTTTAACATCAAGCAGTCAGTGGTGTAGGAGAGGCACTGGGAATGACTACAGACAGAAATGTTCCACCAGTGGATTGACCTCTCCAGTAATTTTATATGTTTCTGGTTAATATATGCTTGTTAAGTATCAGTGTGTAGAAATGCACCTGACATAATAATTTCAGTTTGAAAGGACCCATTTTAAAGCTGCAATTCACCATAATTACATTTGATAAAGAGCTGCTAGAGATGAGATCCAAAATGCATCTGGTCTTGCATTTTTGTGCATTATACAACAGTTAATCTAACCACCCTTTCTCACTTTCTTGAATAAGTGGTTTGTGTTGATGTGTTTCTAATTAGCTAGCTTACTGTATTGTGACTTTTACATTACTCTTGTTGCATTAACTATAGCCTATTCCATATATTAAAGCTATGTAAATGAATTCCTTGAGAAGCACATTCTTCTGTAACAAATTAAAAGTTCAATTCATAAGCTACAAACACTCCTTGCTCATCTAATATACTTTTGCTACTATATTTTCTTGTTTCATAGCGACCAATAGCTTATGGTGGCTAATTGTAGCTAATTTGGCAAAATTTAAACAGATATTACTGAGTCAGTTTACTGACTTTGTGACCTCTCTACTTGTGCTACTGTTATATTACATTTTGTTACTGTCAGTGCTTCAATAACGAGCTTGGTGGTCTGCTGTACTTGTGGTTTGGTATTGGAAAGTAACAGCAGTTGTATTTCATGTAATCTTTCTCTCTCAACATATAATTAACCTCAATTATTAGTAATTTTTATTGTTCCAGATTAATTTCACAAAAAACTGAATCTGATTTGTTTACCTTCAATTAAATCACAAAATTTTCAAAGATAGCAATAAAGCAGGGAAATGCTGGGTGCCCAGTAATAAACTGAGAATTATTATTATTTCTTGAACAGTAATACAAAGACATCTTTGTTTTGGAATTTTTTATTGTAAATGTGTTTTATGTAGTAGAACAAAGCAAAAATATAACATTTTTTAGCAACTCTTTTTGTGAGTGCCTTCACAGAACACATTTGAAAATGACTCATCACATGTTACATAATAGTTAGACTGCTATTGACCTGTTACACTGAGTGGCCTTTAATAATGTAAGACAGAAACACCTGGCAAAAACAAGTTGCTGCCTGTTTTCACTATATATTTGAATTATCAATATGTACACTTTCTTTACATATTTTTTAAAAATCTTCACAATTGCAGAAATCACTAGAAGAATATTTCAGTCTCCTTTTTCTGATGCACATACAGTATTTACATACATTCAAGGGCTCACATATGACACCCATTCAGAAAATGTTTCTTCTGATTGTAATGAAGTGAATGCCTGACAGAGTTAATACAATTCCTCCATACAAGGCCAGGTGCTGTGTCGCTAATCAAATGAACAGATTACATCTTTCACAAAACCCTTTCGGTGCTGAATGTTGGCAGTCGCGACCTTGCTTAACAGGCCATCTCCTAAACTCTGGGCAGCAGGCATTTTGTGTCCCTCATGACTCATTTGGTTCATTTGACTGTGCACAGAGTGACATAGAGTAATCTATACATATAAATGTAATATGACAAAGAAAAGCATAACTCACTGTTCCCTTACACAGTACAAGACAAAGGTGTCTCATTTTGTGTGTGAAGAGATTTGATATGTTCCAAGACCAGGACAATTTTTCTATTGACCTTTGAAGAATATGCTGCAACAAGTCCCTGGGATAAGACCAAAGACAATGAAGAATTCCCTTTATTCATTTGGTACTGTACTCAGGAGTCTCCAATGAATGATGGCTGCAGTACAAACAATTTCAGTTAAATTCCAGTATGTGAATAATTTCATTTAATTTTCATCTTATGAAATTAATGTGTGTAAAGAAATGAAAACGACTATTGCAAGAGAGGAGACTTCAGTGGGAGCAACTGAGCCATATTTCATGATTCCCCTTTTAATGAAGGTGTAAAATATACCATATATATTAGCAGCAGGAGTCTGTAATTTTTAAAGATGACATGGCTAATTCATTACAAATGAAATTAAATTTATTACACTCCCTTTCTAAATTCAACTTTACTCAGGTGTTTTGCTGTTACAGCATCTTGGTCTTGTATGATACAGTAGCTTTGGTGGCAAATGTTTGCTAATGGAGACATGTTGTAACTCTGACTCTTCTCTATGTGTGCTATTGTAGCAACTGTTTTAACATTCATTATTATTCTTTTCAAGATGTCTTGCTTTTAATCGTTCATTTGGAAGTGAAAGTTAGTGTTGTCAGATTTTTTTATGAGACACAATTCTGGTCTCAACAGTAAAATCAGTTAATTTCAATAAGTAATCTTTCATGATTTCATTTAATATATACAAAAACATATACAATATTGAAACATAACTCTGTGGCGAAAGAAAGGAAAAAGCAATCTGATTTGGCAAGAGGGACAAGAAATCTGGTGTGTTCAAGGCCGAGTGTCTGACAATGACTAATACCAGAATTTCTTTGTATCTTTACACTAACAATATTAATTCACCATTTTGTATTGTATAATATTATTTTTCACTGCGGTGACATGGGGTAAATAAAGAGTGACCTTAAGTAGTACATGATGTGTCATCACATGTCAGCATAAAACTAGAAAACAAATGTTGTCATTGAGTTGAAAACAAAAACAGTATGCTTCTGTAAATACTTGTTTCAACCTTCATGTTAGTGAATAATCATGGATGTAGCTGAACCCCAATCTGTTTTTGACCCAAAAGGCCAAACAAATAACAACTGTTAGTGATAAGCCAGTTTTTTAGCAAGACAAAAATGTCAGACCACAATGCAACTACACAAATACTTGGTGTAGGCAAAAACCAAACATCTCATGTGCCAGTGAAATTACCGCGTTACAATGATCTTTGTTTGGTGGTAGTAATTCAACATGAGCTTTGTTCTTGTGTTTGATTACTACAGTGTTTTTTCCTGTATGAGACTCCAAATGCAACAAGAGACTGATTCAAAGCTAAAGGAATATTTGATGCATCAATTACTCTGCAGTCTGTCGAAGAATGAAACCACCCCATAGGTCAATGGCACCTAACACAATGTCCCAGTAAGCTCTTGTTTTGGGCAACAAATTAAATTGACCAGGGTACAGTGATGAGTTTTACTATGTTACTGAAGAAGAAAATTGGCTCCAGGAAGGGAAAAGACTGGGGGTTTCGTGGCCTTTTTGATTTTTATTGATGCGGGCTTTTGACCTCAAAGTTGTAATAACACACCTCAGGCCAAGTAACAGTTTCTGTTTAGTTTGGCACACACTCTTTCCTTAGCCACCTAATAAATTATCACAGTACCATGAATGTCGTCACACCATTATATTTGAACATAAACACATACAAGCATAAAGAGAGTCTACTGAACTCTCCTTTAAAGGGTCTTTGGACTTTCACCCCCATCCTCTGTCTGTCCTCTCACACACACACATACACAAACCCCACTCGCTTAACGTCAGTCTGTCAGAGTCGGTCAGAAGTCAGTTTGCAGATCGTCCTGTCCTGCTGCTTTCGTGGAAACCGATGGACTTCGAATTAACCGACGGGTGATCACTGCGGGCAAACTTCTTCTCACACACGATGCACTGGTATGGTTTCGCCAGAGGTGAGGAGCGACGGTGTCAGGACAACTCGTCGAACCGCGAGAACCTGTCAGGAAAACCCGGGATGTAATTTATTAAATCTTTCGAATTTTTGTCGGCACATTTCAACAATGTCATACGTATTTCTTCAGTTATTGTATTTAATTCTAACTGCAGTTGTCCAGCAACAGTTATTAATGTAAAACAAATACATCTCACAAAAGGAAAATACAGTTTCTCTGTTGGTTTGATACTCCCACTTCTCACTTGTAATATAAAAGCCATGCCAGACTGTTTTATATGAGGGTAATCTGAGAGGTGTGTGATGCTATACAGAGTGTTTTGCCCTGTGTCTTCTCTATTGAAGTTAAAACCATCCCAACATTTAGTTCAACACATGAGCACTGCAAATCCCTACCCAGTCTATTCTGGCCTGCTCTGCTCTGGTCTCTGGGCTACGTCCAGCTTGGATATCATGACATTGAAGGGTTAAGTGGATGATAAGCAGTACTTCTTATATCACGATGTGTGTGTCTGTTTTTGTATCTGTATATATTGGCGAAAGCTGTTAAAATCAGATTAATCTGTAACACAGATTGATTTCCAGCACATTCCAGTAGCAGCAGCAACAGCAGGCTGAAAGGCATGAAAGGTGATAATTCATAAGTGTAAAGACGTCACTCACAGTTATTTCAAACCATTCCACTCTAGACATGGATTACACAACTGGCCTATTCATCATTTAATGGCCGACAATAAAAATAAGATAACTGCCACGTAATATGTAAGCTAAGCTGTGCAATTTGAAAAGCCAAGAACAAAACAAGCATTCCAGACTTGAGGACTCATTTGGTTGATTGTTTGGTACTGAGATTTGTTTAACCTGCATCTACAGTGAATGTTCACTCAATAATAGTTAGAGCAATAAGGGAATACCCATTCAGTTGAGTGTACATCCTGATTGAAGCCACTCGGTTTCAATGTTAATTCATTGAACTCCTTTGATTGTTCTTCACCTAAACCTTCAGCGTGGTTGAGAGGAAACTTTGTTCTTCAACCACAAAACACAGGGAGCTTTCACTTTGGAAAAAGGCACTGGGAGTCTGCTGATATGCTAATGATGTTTATTTAGTAACGATATAATAAGTTGAGGTAACAGCACATTCGGCTTCAATTCATCATTTCCAGTCAGAGACCTTGGCATTCTGAATTAGACTACAACTTTTGAATGAATTGACTTAAAATCAATTTAAAAATATTTTCTATTATTTTCATGCTAATAAGAACAGTTTAGTTGATTACTAAATCTGAGTAATCCCATGTTGCTAGCAGCAGCTGAAGTCTTCGTGCTCAATTACATGGAGTGTGGCTATACAGTCAGCTTTTCGAGCAATTAGGTGCTTTTCGTCTTCGGGCTCTGACATAGCATTTCAGTTTGAAGTAAAAATAATGGAAACAACATTGAGGTCTCAGCTGCCACTAATTGGTTACTTGGCTACTAAATATTTACGTGGGGAGGCTGGCCAGTATTTTGTTTCTCAATATAGGAGTACCAAGGTGTCCATGCAGGTAAAAGAAGATAATGAGACTAAGCATTAAATCAAGTTAAATTTCAAAGACACTTGGTTTATCAAAATCAACAGTTAAGGAAAAAAAAAAAGAAATTTGAAATAGCGATGAGCTGGCAGACTGGCGGCACAAGTCCTGAGCAATAATCATTTTCATAGTGAGAAGAATCTCTTTTATGATTGCACCTTGAAGTCCAGAATGCACTCGGATGTGGATTCTCCTGTGGCGAACAATCCAGAGACTTCATGACCATGACTTCATAGGATTCACCACCGCGGTTGCAGGCCTAGTAGCCTCAAAAAAATAGAAGGAAGCAGTTGCAATTCACAAAAAGAAAAAGAAACCAGTGTAGCGCTGAAACAAGGATTGTATGGTCTAATGAAATGGAAATCAACCTCATCAGTGATGGAAGGAGAAAAAGTGAAAAAAGTGTGGAGAAAAAAGGTGGCTACATTTAAAAGTCACCTCATCTGTCAAACGCAGTGCTGGATTCTGTTATGGCCTGAGCATGTATGACTGTCATGGAAGCAACGCGACGTTTATTGATGATTTCACTGCTGACAGAAGCAACAGGATGAAGATACCCAGGGTACAGGGCGGCGTCTCGCCAGATTCAGCAAATGCATCAAATCTCAGTGGATGACAGAACAACAATTTACATGCGTCCAAAAGAGCATTTCAAGATTAGAGATGAAATATCCTGGATTGAGGTCATTCACCTGACCTCAGTCTGGATGAATTGCATTCATAGCAGCAGAGAGAGATCCCTAGCGAGCAAAAGCTGAAGGTGGCAGCAGTGAAGGCCGAGAGCATAAATCTATGATGTCACTTAACCTTTTCTCCAGCAATAGAAACAAATACATGTATTGTGTAGTTACTGTTCTTGCATAATAACTATTAGTTTGTTGAAGAAAACTCTTTTGTTATCATTTAAAAAGACGAAGGTGAATCTTGGATCATGTGATTAACTGTTGATATTAAGTGTTGATTAGTGCAGCTGCGATATTTGAGTAAATGCTCTTTCAAGACGCACAGACTTGTGTTGACTTCCATCTGTTAAGTTTTACATAAATTAAAGGATTAGCAGGGTTTCTAATCTACAGCACCAAGGAATGTCATCATTAAAGTCAAATTCAGAAACCACATCAGTCTCTTTATATTCTGCTTTATGTGAATGTACATTTGTTTCTCGTGGTAATTATACCCCAAGCTGTACTATATCAGCAGCTTCAAGCTGGGGTGTAATGCAAACCATGCGCAGCTATTCTTCTGACTCAAACTGGGCTGAGCCCGCTATAACATACTGTACCAGGGAGGATCTTTCAACAGAAACGTACATTTAGGACTTCACCTTAAAATGAACAGCCTGATTGTTCTTTAAATCCATTTTCTGGATAAAGATCGATCCATGTTCGGATTCTCTCCTAAAACCTCGCCATCTGTCTCCCAAACTCATGCCCTCTCTTGCTATATAGCTCTCTTTTTATTCTTTTATTCC